>APFE030767517.1:325377-395027 GCA_000404065.3 Pinus taeda | reverse complement strand
TTTTTATTTTTAAGATGCAAGGAAAAGATAAAGAAATTTTAACCACTTAAAATCTATATTATTTAATAAAATTTTGAATGATTATTAAATTTAAATTTTAGATGTAATAATCATTGTTTGAAAGAGGAATAGAAAGGTACAGAAAGAGAAAAGACTCCAGAAAAAGAAGAAATACTTGAATAGGAGATTATTGTCAGTAATTCTCCTGAGAAAACAAAGCAAGAGAAACTAGAAAGTGTAGAAGTCAAAGAAATGGATGTACCTAAGGACAAAGAAAACCATGTATCTATTGAAACCATTACGAAGGAAAATAAGAAAAAAATGGAATCATATAAGAGATTGGACACTATATCTATTGTATCTCCTCAAGCATAAATAAAAACGATCTCTAATAAGATTCCTTGGGAATAATTCTTGTTTAAACTAGTTTCTGAATTAGAGCCAATTACAGATATTATTCCTTCTTTTATAGATTATTATTTTAATACTCAAACAAAATCAGTTGTCTGAAGAATAAAGAAAATAAAACATGATACTCTGTAAATTGTATCTGAATTTAGTTGGTAGACTCCGAGAGATGTAAAAGAAAAATCTCAGAAATCTTCCCAAGCTTTAAGATTTTTTGTCAATTACAATCAGTATCATTTGAATGAGCTTGCAACTTCATATGATGATAGTTTATATAAAATTAAAGTTTTGGAGGAAAATTTGAAGAAAAATGAATTATTCAGTGAAGAAAACTAGCAACAGAATTCTGCTAGTTTAATTCAAGGATTTGTTGTGGAAAGAGAAAACTTGCAAAAGAGTTTTAAGAAATAACTGTAACAAGAAAATGAAAAACATGAACATGAGATTCATGAATTGAGAAAATTACATGAAGATCAAACCCGTATCTAGAAAGAAGCATAAAAAAATTATGCGATTATTGTCATAGCTTTGCAACAAGAAATTAAATCTCTTAAATATCAAGTGAATGAGAATAAACATGAAACATAAAGTCTTGACATTTCCAAAAATAAATATTTACAAATTTGTCTAATTTTAAGGAAGAACCAATCAAACTTCTACAAAATAAGGGATAAAATCTCAATATTTTATCAATAAATTAAAGATTTAAGTGAAAGAATTGCTTCATTGGTAGAAGAAGACAAATCAATTAAAAGCAAGTTTATCTCTATACTTCATTTGCAAAATGAATTGCAATCTACTGGAATTCGAAGAGTTACTAAGAGAGATAAAAGATTGATTCTTTCTTCACTAAGTTGCATGGAGAAAGAACAAAAATAAATCAAGTCATGCATACAAACAACATATGAGAAATGTTTATCAATTTGGGAAAAAGGAATAGACTTTATAGAAGAATTTGACCTATCAGGTAGAAAGTCATTAAAGGAAGTAGTTCTAGGAGAATTAAAAAAACCCATAGAAGATCTTGTTGCCAAGGACCAAGAAGAAATAAAAAAAATTCATTTTGGACACAACAAAGTTTCCAAAAATGTCTGCAATTTCCATTTGAACAAATAAAGCTCATTTCCAAGTTTCAACTGAAATATCATAAGAAGAATAAAAATACACAAGGATTAATTGCAAACTACCAAATCAACATCAACTAGTTTCCTCCCATTTACTTCTCTACATTTTACGAGTTATATTCACAATGGGCAGCTTATATCGAAGTACATGCACCTCACTTGCTACTTAGTATCCATTATGAAGACTTTCAGGATGAGGAGAATATTGATACTTTCTAGCTAGATTTCAATTTAACAGACAACCTTTTAGAATTTAGTATTCACTTTCAGAAAATCTGTTGATTTTTATGTTCCAAGATCTATTTTATTTTATTATAGTTTAGTATTTATACACCTTTATGCATTGTTGCAAAGGGTCCAAAATGAGTTAAGACTGCAGACTTGGATGTTTTTCATCAATTTTCAAATGGAAACATTTTTTAATACCATTTTTAGTGCTCATATGTGATGAATTATGGCATTTATGTGAGTGCATGATTTTAATTACTTAGTAAATTCCTTTGACTTTACTCTATGACTTGCGTTGTTTGGTTCTGAATTAATATTTGATAATTTTGTTTAAGATTCCTTATGACAATTTTGAAATTTACATCCATTTATAATAAGAAATGAAAATTTTGAAGATTTACTTATTACTAGTTGATCATTGCAATACAATACTCAGAAGTAGGAAAACTTGCTCTCCTCTATGACATAGAAATTGTTATTTATTTAGTTTAAATTATGCATGTATAGATATTCCAGAAAATACTAAAAACACTGGCTTAATAGTATCAAAACCCAAAAATATTTTTGATGTTTTTATTTAAATCTTAAGCCAAACTTATCTGTTCAATCTTGTGAATTCATTTCCAATTAGGAATTTTTTTCATCATATTATGGTTGGTGTTATGCTTATTTAAATCCTTTAATTGATGGTATTAGATTGATTAAATCATTGGTTAAATTTTCATTTGTAGTTTATATTGGTACATGCATAATATACAGCACTTTGGAGAAAGTTTTTGAGAAATAGAATCTAAAGAAGACATCTTTTGTTTATGTATTGCATATATATATGTTAACATCAAATAATTCACAAATTCATTGTATTACAAATATTTTTTCCTCTATATATTGATATGCATATGGCAGTAATAAGTTTATAGTATAAGCTTGTGAGTCATTGATACAATGCTCTTGTTCAATGTTTTTAGTATCTAGATCTTGTTTAAAGCAATTGGTAGTACTATTCTCATTGCAAATGAAACAATTATAAAAATCTTGTACAATTATTTTTCTCATATTAGACATATGGAATAATGGTGCAAGTGTACAAGTAGACTCAAAAAAACAATCATCACAGTCATTGATCTCTTGTCCATAGATCTACAAGCCTTGTTCAAGTAAGATTTGTTCAATTAACAATATGTGAAAGTGTCCAATTTCTATGCACATCTTCATGGGACAATTGCTTCAGTTATTGAGGCTAAAATATCTATTGTTTAATGTAACACAAGTAGCCCAAAATTTCTACATACAAAATTTTCAGTATCTTGCAAAATATTATATTCATGGCCATAAATGGGTGTATTGAACTGTATATCTTAGTTTAATTTTAGTTTTTGATAGACAAAGAAATATTTTTACAGGTCCTGTGCAGCAATATTAAATGAAAAAAAGTAATAATTGAAATTTTAATTGATCACGTACTCAATTGTTGTAAGAGGAATTTTACCACCTGTCAACAATTTCTAATGTAAATTGGATGCAAGCATATCAATTGTTGCAGTCATAATTGTGCCTTGATACATGTTCACATTGATAATGCTTATAATATAGAAGACTCATCTATTTCTTGTTAAAATGTTTATCATTATATATGGCACGTTAAAGTTACTATTATTTTGAACATCGTTGTACGAGTTTCCTCAAGAAGAAAAATTCCAATAGTTTTGTTGCAATGTTGTTTCTTGTTATGTATGTGTGTCATTATGCCGTAAAAACCATTATTCCTATAATATGAAGCACAATGTAACAAAGGATTCCATGTTGAACCTCAGTTGCACACTAAGTGTGCCCAAAGTCCTAACAAAAGCATTATTATACACAAATATAACACAAGGAGTTGTCCTAATACTTGAACATTTCGTCAAAAGCTTCTTTGTCAATTACTATATTGTTCTTGAATTCATTTGTCTTAAGTATTTAGCTATGAATAAAACTACAACTAGAGAACTTAAAGTTATCATATTGTTGTTCTAACAAAATAGGTCTTTGTAGAACAAATGTTTCTTCTCGAGCTCGATCAGTTTTCATGAAGATTTTTCTTTTAGAATATAAATACAAAGACAAACACAAGACAATGTGCATTTCTTTTCCACTTGAAATTTTTTGTATATTTAGCAATGTGTTTCCTCGTTTGTGATAGCTTCAATTTTTTGTCTTGACAAGAAAAACAATTTTTGCCAAATTTGTTTAAATTCAATTGTAACGAGCAATCCATTTTTGTCATATAATAATTGCAATTTGTTGCTTCACGATAGGGATCTAAAATCGATTGAGTAGCTACATTTCCTTGCCACACTATGTTCTTGTATTCAACTTTCTTAATTGTTTTTCTCTGAATACAATTGTGACTAGAGATAAGTGTATTGATAGATATAAATGCAGACACAAACATATAGGAAATATAGGGTTTGAGAATTAGTTATTGAAATTACAGAAATACTTTATAGTGTCACATAGCACATAGAATTATGATATAACTGAGTTGAGATTCAATAAAATAATTTCTAGTTTTCACACAATAAAGTCTTCTTACAATCTGTTGGATAGATGCAAATCCATTGTTCTGTATTTCTTTGTTTCGTAATTTTTTGGTAGGAAACTTTGAATCTAAATATTCACTGAATAATTTGCACTCTTTTTATCATGTTTACAATTTTTTTTTTCTCTTTGTGCATCACAAAAAAAATAAAAATAAAAATCCTTAAATACAAATTTTCTTTTTTGAAGACTTGAGTCACGGGTTGGATCTAGAATTTTTTTGTAGAAGAAATACAAGCTTCTGACTGCCTGACCTTCTGACCACATGACTAGGAACTCGATCTAACCATGATTTTTTTTATAAATAATTAGACAAACCTACCGACCTCGAAATTGCTGGGTTGTGAAACTACCTGATCTAATGAATTCCCCTGACTGTACAATCCACTCACAAAAAAAATGGTGACAATCCCAATAGTAATCTTGTACTTTTCGTGCTTTCAGAGTTAGTTAATGAAATTTTAGTCTCCTTTATTTGTTTTTTATATAGTTTTTTCTTTTGTGCATCAAAAAATGCATAAAAACAAAACCCTTAAACATTTTTCTTTTTGAAAATTAAGTCAAAACAGATCAGGAATCATTTTGTAAAAAACAATTACAACCTTCAAAGTACCCGACCTTCCCTCCACCTGACTAGCAACATAGAGTAACTAAAATTTTGTTTATAATTAATGAGCCTAACCTTAGACTTCAACATTCCTTATTGTTAAACTACTTGACCTCCCGAATTCATCAATGCCTGACTATGAAACTACCTGACCTAATGAAACCACCCAAATATCAAACACCTTTTGACCATTCGACTTGGAACATCGAGTGACTATGATTTTTTATAAATAATAGATCCATCCTTCTGACCTTAGCATTGCCCAAATGTCAAACTACTCGACCTCTAGATCTCACCATTAATCAAATATCAAATTATTGGACCTCCCAACCTCAACATTGCCTGACTTTCAAACTACTCGACCTAATGAAACTACCCGACAATAGTATATTCGAGGTCATGATAGAATAATTTTCATCAACCAAAAAATACCCTACTGTTTGACCTCTCGGCTATATAATCAGCCAAATATTAAGTCAGAGATAAAATGCAGAAATATTTTGTAAAAGAGATGTAACCTCTCGACTACCTAACCTTCCAACCATGTAACTACCAATTTGAATGATAGTTGAAGCACACAAACCGAGGAAACATTGCTTGAAAAGAACACTTTACGAAAATTGATTAAACATGAAATTGATGCATAACATAAGTGAAAACAATAAAAACACATCGATACTAGACAAAAAATTGATGGCGGAGTTCATCCCTAATCGACTATGTCTTTGGGTCTGCTTTCAAGATGGGCGATCATTTTTATTAGGAATGAGAATAAATGAGTCAATTACATAGTGATTTAGTGAGACTAAACTTACACACAGGCAACTCTAACCTATGCCATCATATAGCCCTCTGAACCTGCTTTCCAATGCTGCTTACAGTTTCCAAAACCGACCCTAGATGCTCCCAAAACAGTGAAAACAAAATCGCCTATGTCCTCTAGAATCTGCATACAAAAGTTAAAAACCACTCTAATGTCTTTCAAAGGATAAATCTACCTCTTAAAGACCTCCAGGTTCATCAAAACCACTTTGGTTGAATGCATGGTGAATTTGGTTAGGTTCAAGATGCTTTACAAGCTCAGTCTAGCTGCATTTTGCCACCTAGGGTTTAGTTTTGTGGTCCTCGCATTAGTTGGTAACCAAAAAACTTAACAATACCCAAATTAACCATATATTAAATAAATAGTTGTTTGCGGTTAGATTAACTAGGTGGGAGAGCTGATAGCGCATGTGCACAATTGTTACAAACTGCGGTTAGGGCTCCGGTGGTTCTGACAACTACCCGTTGACTGTGTGGTCTACTACAATTCTCCATGTGATTCCAGTCAACTGATGGTCGGCTTCCAAACCACATTTTCCTTGCTCACATGACAGTTGACCCCCGCTATGGTTTTCAACATGATTTATGCTGCTATCCACGTGATGAATGCTAACTCTAAGCGGTTTTCACATGACTAGACTCCTTTGATGCAATTAGTTGGTGGTTTGGACAGTATGTTTAATTTATAGTGTTTTTTTTAATGTTTTCAAAAAGGTCTGAGGGTTATAACATAGGTTTTAATGTATTGTAATGGATTTTTAATACATAGTTTATTGTATTAGGATCTAGGACTTTATGTTAGGGTTTATATTAGGATTTGATTTGCATGAAGACCTAATTACCACCATTTTACAACCATTTGTCATAATGTGACAAAACTGCACACATCATCAACACAAACCACATACCTATCGTCGACAACCGTGATGACATATCAAACCTTTGCGATGGATGACACAACCATGTTGACACCAATCCTGCAAAGATGAATGATAAAACACATGTCGTTGACCAATCCTAGTGGAATTGTCGAAACTGAATGACACCCATTAACTGCATGTTGATGATGACATTGAACTCTAATGACGACACTTGAACACCTGTGCAATTGAATCAATGGATCCTCCTAGATCATTCATCTCCACTTGAAAGCTTTTGGACCACAAAGGTTTGACTAAACAAATAGTCAATGAGGGTAGAACTCCCTCTCTTTCAACTTTGACTTGACGATGTACCAATACATTTGATCAATCACCTACAAGTGATGACCCTGATGATGCTGACCATGGCACTTTTCGATTTGGTGACCTGTTTCATCCATCTGAAGAATGAACAACTTACGATGGTGGGAAAACAACCTGTTATCAACATGGAAATTGAATTCTTTCCACGAAGAATCATGAGTTAGTGATTCAAAAACATCCTTGAAAACAATACTTGTAGAACTTTGTTCAATACATCTGATGGGTATTAACAATCTACTTTCCAGAATAATTGAAATATTCAAAGACTCCTTTGATTTTGACTTCATATCAATTACTTGACTTGATTAACTTTCCTATTGACTGATTACTAAGTGAACTTGCTGCACAGAACTCATCCAGCTGTGATGTAAAGACTGTTGCAACTTAGTTGGAATTTGAAAGTATCTAAGTAATTTTTGATTTACTTAAATCACTATTTTTTCGTCTATTAACGGATATCTCCATTGACTAACACTTTCACTAAATGCATTAGTTTTCAAATCATGATCAGGAAAATTTAGATCTGCTTTCGAAAATGAGTTGTCATGAAAATTTATAGACTTCCTCTCCACTTGAAAAGAGGCTTCATTACTTTTTAAAGCATGAAATGATGATGCAATACCAAAGAAATGTAACATTGACTTTCCCCAATACTGAATTGCACCCCTGAAATTGAAAATAAACATAAAATTTGAAAAAAGTCTCTGATTAGACTCACATGTACCATTCCTTGTAATACACTGGTTGATGATGATATTTTCTACAATTTATTTGAATGAATGAGTTGAGAGTGATTCTATCTTTAAGAAGATGTTTATAGCACATTAAATGTATCTCATGTTGCTTATCCTGCTTATTAATAATATTTCTTGGAAAATAATTAACCACCTTGATCAATTGATCTATAGACTGAATCTCGCATTCCAAACAATCATCCTTATGTTGTTCCTTAATAAACATACGTACATGTTTACTTGAACTTATTACCTGCTTAACTTGGTTTGTAATAGTTAAATCCAAGTTTAATTTGACTTTATGTGTCCTAACAATAAATTCAACCCCTTCTTTCTTTGGGTGATATTTATGTTCTCTCCTATTTAACATTGCATCTCTATCATAAAGATAAGGACTTCCTAAGACGACTCCACATATGTCTACTAGGACACAACTAACTCCACTTCATCAATATACCTTTATGTAATTGCAAATTTTAATCGACACTGCTTTGTGATATGTATCTGAGTTGATTTATTAATCCAACCTAATGGGTATGGTCTTGTATGATTTTGTGTCTCCAATCCCAATTGATTAACTATATATTCAGATATTAAATTTTCTTGCGATCCATTGTCAAACATTATGTCAATCTTTGTATGATTAGAAGTTATCCTTAGGTGGAACAGTTCAACTCTTTTATCCTCATGTGAAGGATTTATGTTTGAAAAAGATACAATAGTTTTCGAACTTGAACTAGTATCAGAAGTTTTACCTGTCGTAACCATGGCGATTATCCTCCTTTCATCACCTGAATCTGAACCTAGATCCTACTGGACTACTGTAATGGCCTTCTTTTCTTCCTTCACCTTAGGGAACTTTTTGGGCTTAAGTTATGGATGAGCTTTCCAGCACTTCGATTCATCATGACCGATTGTCTGGCAGTGAGAACAAGTAGGTCTTTCCTTCTAGATGATCGTTGATTTCTTTCTCTTCGAATTGTTATTCCCCTTACTGTCACTGGAATCTTTGGTTTCCAACTCTTTGGATGACTGAGATGAAAACCTGAATGGTTTCCCACCTGATTCAATATGTATGGCTTGAACACACACCTCATCAAAATCATCAGGATTAAACATCAATAAAATATGCTGCAAATATGAATGTAAATTGTGAATGTATTTTAACAAAGTTTCACGTGTATCCAATGAAATAATAAGTGCCAATGCTTTATTTTTGAACTCCTGAGTAAACTCCTAAACACTCTACCCTTTACCTTACCTTAGATGCTACCAACAAATAACAGCTTGCTGCATGTATCCAAAAGAATGTAATTGTTTCCTAAGAGCTTTTAAAAACTTAGACCATGAAGAGATGACTTTTCCTTTACGCTTTACATCTTGAGTTTTAATTTCCCACTAGATTAAAGTTGTTCCCCCAATTCTAAGTGTAGCTAACTAAATTTTAGTTTTATCTCTAGAAATGTTCTAAATGTGACAATACACTTCTAATTGCTTTATCCAGTTATCTAACTTTTTAGGATTCATTTCGCCATCATAAACAGGGAACTCAAATTTAACATCAAGTTTCAAAAGAGATGTTTTCTTAGGTTTCTTTTTTGTTTTAGATTCTTCACTGGAAGAAGAAGAAGAACAAGAAGAGGATAATGGAGATGATGGAGGTGAAAGTGGTTTATCAGCCTCACCTTTACCTTTGTCCTTTGATATCTTGAAGAAGAATCATCTCTCGACTTCTTTTCTTCGTACAATTCTCCTGACATCTGCTGCATAATCAAGAATGCCTACTGAAACTGTTCTTTACTCATCTTTGTTTCAATGTTTTCACCTGCATCATGTCCTGACATGGTCGATTTCTAAACGACTCATTGCTTTCCAATCTCTGGATTGATCTGCTCAAGGATTCCTTCTCCTCGTTGTGACCTTGACCTGGTTAACATTCAATGGCACATTATACAAATGCAACTTGGCTCTAATACCTAATTATATGATCTGAAATGATCATAAACTAAAAACTGATGTAGAATTGATTAACCATTAATGATTTGAATGATAGGTGAAGCACGCAAACCGAGGAAAAAATTCTTGAAAGGAACACTTTATGACAGTTGATTAAACATGAAATCGATGCATAACAGAAGTGAAAGCAGTAAAAAAACAACAATACCAGAAAAAAAATTGATGACGGAGTTTGTCCCTGATGGACTACGTCTTCGGGTTCGCTTTTAAGATGAGCGACCATTTTTATTAGGAATGAGAAGAAAGGAGTCAATTACACAGTGCTTTAGTCAAACTGAACTTGTACACAGACTTTTCTTACCTCCATCATCAGATAGACCTCTGAACCAACTTTCCAACACTACTTACGGTTTCCAAAACAGACCCCGGATGCTCCTGAAACATTGAAAACAAAATTTCCTATGTCCTCTAGAATCTGCATACAAAAGTTAAAAACCACTCCAATGTCTTTCAAAGGATAAATTTTCCTCTTAAAGACCTCCAGGTTCATCAAAATGACTTTGGCTAAATGCATGGTGAATTTGGTTAGGTTCTAGATGTTTTACAAGCTCGGTCTAACTACATTTTGCCACTTAGGGTTTAGTTCCATGGTCCTCGCATTAGTTGTTAACCAAAAAACTTAACAAAACACAAATTAACCATATATTAAATTCATAGCTATTTGTGGTCAGATTAACTGGATGGGAGCACTAACAGCGCATGTGCATAGTTGTTACAAACCGTGATTAGGGCTTCAGCGGTTCCGACAATGGCCCGCTAAATGTGTGGTCTACCGTTTGGCATTAACATGTTGATGATTGAATACAATTCTCCGCGCGGTTCCATTGTACTAACTATCAGCTTCCAAACCACATTTTCCCTGCTCACATGACAGTTGACCCCCATTATGATTTTCAACATGGTTTATGCTGCTATCCACACAGTGAATGCTAACTTTGAGTGGTGTTCACATGACCAGACTCCTCCAATGCAGTTAGTTGGCAGTTTGGATAGTGTGTTTAATTTATAATTTTTTTTTTAATGTTTTCAAAAGGTTTGAGGATTATAACATAGGTTTTAAAGTATTATAATGGATTTTAATACATAGTTTAATGTATTACGGTCTAGGAATTTATGTTACGGTATATATTAGGATTTGATTTGTTTTAATGTATGGTTAAGTTTTAGGATTAGGATTTGATTTGCATCAAGACCCAATTACCACCCTTTTATGATCATTTGTCACAATATGACTAAACCACACACATCGTCGACACAAAACACATACCTATTGTCGACAACCCTGATGACATATCAAACCTCTATGATGGATGACACAACCATGTCAACACCAATATTGCAAATACAAACGATAAAGCACATGTCATCGACCAATCCTAGCGGAATCATCGAAACTTAACAACACCCATGAATTGCATGTTGATGATGACACTGAACACTGGTGGCGACACTTGAACACTTGTGCAATTGAATCAACGGATCCTCTTGGATCATGTAATCATACAATACTTATCTTTTTTTTCTACAGTAAAACTAAATCTAACCCTCTATCTGCATCCTCTCTTCCAAATGCTTCTCTTTCTTTTGGAGCAAGTTTCTTGTCTCTCAATTACTACTGCATCCTTGTTCTTGCAATCAATCCATAATTTTTTTCCGTTTTTCTCCTTGTATTATTTCAAACAATCATGGGCTTGAATATTTTCCTAAGACCATTTAATTTCATGAACCATCCCCTTTACTTCATGGACCACTAAGGATTTAATTCCTATCGTCAAGTTCAAGTTTCATTATTGCGTAATAAACTATATCATCCCTACCAAGAATTCTCCATTCCTAGCTCTACAATCCATGTCCTCTCACTCAGAAACATTTTTATTTTGTTATTCCAAATAATATAACATATGTACATTCGTTTTACAATGCAATTCCATGGAAAATTTTAGGGGTGAATTTTCACCCTCGGGTGAACTTAAGGGGTTTTAAATTTTTATTGGGCGAATATTTTCTATCATATTACAGTGTTATAAATCACCTCAATTTTATTTTATAAAAATTTAGGTATGGAGCTTAGCCCACCTTATTTTAAGGGAGAGGATAAAAAGAGTAAATTTATCCCTTGAAATTAGGATTTACAACCTTGATTTGCCTTAATTTTTAAGAATAGGTATCTATGATAGTTATTTCACCATCCCCATTCGGTGTAAAAAAGGTTTTTTTCTTTCATCCGACAGTATTTCATGGTACTAAAATTAATTTTGAGAAAATGACCCTCTTTTTTTGGAACAAATGGTCATAAAAAAATATTTCATTTTATTTAAAAACTCAAGTCTCTTATTGTCATGTCTATTAAAGATTGAATAATGCTCTTTCCATCTTCCAAGTTTTCTTGTGCTTATTCATAGTCATATACGAGGTTTGTTCACAAAGTTGTAGAATTTGAATTAAGAAGTCAAGATTGAGAATAGTGGTATCGAGTTGTTCACAAAGTATTGAAATTTGAATTAATAAGTCAAGAATCAACCTACAGTGATACAGGTAAGTCTGCGTTTTAATGGATTTTTGGTATGTACAATTATTAATTTTCTCGTATATGTTTGTCATTTTCAAATATTGTTTAGATAATAGATTTTTTGAATTTTCAATCTTGTTAAAATAATTGATGATTGATTCTTTCTTTTTAGCTTCCACCCACCATTAATTCAACATCTGTGAAAAATTTAAAAACCTCTATTCCAAAAAAGTAATCCCTTATGTTCAAAAATCAATAAAATCCAAATTCCATCATTTATTTTGTTACTTACCCTTTATCTTCAATGTACACTCTATGAAAATTATGTTTCTATGAAGAAATGATAAAGTAGTTGTTACTATTTGAATACCGGGGTGTTGACAATTTGAAAAAATCTAAATCAAATTTCAGTAAAATTGTTTAAATTTTATTGATAAAGTAGTTATTGTTATTATTGGAATAGTAAGGTGTTGGCTGTTTGAAAAATTTAGCTGGAACCCAATTGAATGGATGTCTGAAGATACCTTATTAAAAAAAAATAGATATATTTAAAATATATGTATTATCAAAACAAACACTATCATCCAAAATTTCAAGATTGAAATGCAAAAGGTTATATCAAAATGAGAATTTAAGCAAATGGATAATAAATTTGAAACTATTCAGTTCAAATAAATTTCATTCGCAAGATGAAGACAGACGAGATATTTTGAATGATTTTATATGCATAGACGCAGTGTAATTTTTATTTATTGATGCCCATAGATATCAACAATCATTAACATCCTATATAGGTGCCCATATAGAAAGGGGGGGAAATATTCTCAGAAAAACTGTGCTTTTTCCTCTAATTAAGTTTTTGGGTGCCTATACGATAGAATGAGATTTCTCTACGAAAACGGAGAACGAGGAATGAGGGTTTCAGAGTAGGGGAAGGTCTAAACAAGTATATTTACATGCAACCATGGAGCAAAGAAGAAACGCAGAGAGCGTGTACACATCTGTGGGAGATTAATCTGGAGATCTGCAAATAGTAGATAAGGAGAGGAAGCAAGAAGAAGTGGGCGCTAAAGCTTTAATGGCAGAAAACGCGGGGAGGGGAGAGATCCCCTCCTACAGGAGCATGGAAATGGGGGAAGCAAGTAGGGAATGAGCGCGGAATGGGCCAAAGGCAAACAACAGAGAGATCCCAACAAAGGGGACCAGTTGGAAGATGGGATTAAATGGAAAATGCCTCCCCAAGGCATCGAAGAAACCCAGGTTCGTAATACCAAACAATAAACTTGAAGAGTATAGAAGTTACATGAGAGATTATGCCTTAATATGTAAATTTTTAGGGTTCTGGCCGTTAGAGAAAGACCTTTCCAAATGGATACAATAGAGATGGAAACCGAAGGGTCATGTTGAATTAAAACTGGGTGCTAAGGGATTTTTTACAGTAATATTCTCCAACATGGAAGACAAAGAAAGGATTTTCGAGGGAGGTCCATACTCTATGAACAATTTTGGCCTTTTTATTCAACATTGAGAAGACTGCTACAACCCAGACAAGGAGAAAATGCTAGCAGCCCCAGTCTGGGTAAGACTGTTTGGACTCCCAATGGAGTTCTGGGATCTGGAGATTTTGGAAGGGATAGGGAATGTTATAGGATCATTTGTGAAAGTAGCATAATCCACTTAAAGAGGGAGATATACATCCCACACTACGATATTTGTGTACATGAATATAATGGAACCCCTCCCAGAATTCATTGAATTAGAATTTCATGACAAGATCTGGCAGCAACCTGTGGAATACGAGCATATACCATTCCGGTGTAGACGATGTCATGAATACGACCATCTTTACAAGCAATGTCCCTTAAACAGAATAGAGGAAGTACCAGACAAGTGAGAAGAAGAGCAGGCATCAACATAGGACCCAGGATGGGAGGAAGAGAGATTTAGTGAAGTTCAAAATAAAAGAAAATCAGGAAGAAGTATACCCCAAAGACAAATATCCAAGGAAAATATAACTTTGGAAACTCAAAACAAATTCAAAGCCCTTCAGGAAGAAGAAGTTGAGATGGAAAGGGAAGCAAGCGACCAGGAGACAGTGGAAATAGTAAAAGAAACTAGAAAACAAGTTTCAGGACAAAAGGTTCCAGAACAAGGAGAGGTAGAAGAGAAAGGGGAACCATCAAATGAGCAAACTCAAATGGAAATAGACTCACAGAAAGACAAAGGAGGAGAGGAGGAACGTGTAATGAGAAAATTTCTATAAGAATGGAGGTTTTTAGATGAAAGATTCATCCCGGAGGAACATAAGCAAATATATAAAGAAGCATTTCAAAAATATAAGGAAAAGGCAGGGGCAATAGCAACAAATAAACTGGAACAGAGAGAAATGCAAGGGACTCAAAACTCGGGAATGGGAAGCTCTGGCAAAGGAGGAAGAAAAAGGGGCAGGCGCTCGATGATTGAGACAATCCAAGAGGTAGGAGAGATGCTGGTGAATTCAGGAAGAGTCATACCTCTATCAGAGGTATTCCAACTCCCCCCAAAACTATTAAAATGATTATTACAATTTGGAACATCAGAGGTCTTAACAGTAGGGATAAACAGAGATATTTGAAAGACAGGTTAAAAAGAGGCAAACCAAGTATAATGATAGTCCAAGAAACTAAGATTAGTATGCAAAAAATGGAAGAAATAATGAGCAAAGTTAATACTCGGTATGAGGTAATGGGGCAGGATGCGACAGGTAGTGCAGGAGGATTGGAAATCCTATGGAACCCGGAGGAAATACAATTTGGAAATTGGATAAGCTTTCCACAGATCCTCTCAGGTACTTTTAGAGTGTTAGGGTCATCTGAATGGGAAATCCTCTCAGGAGTTTATGGACCACACTCACCAATGGAACGTAAAGGATTCCTACAAAATTTGAAAGCAATACGTGGACTCTTCTCAGAGATGCCATGGATTATAGGTGGAGACTTTAATATGATCGCATCCTTAGCAGAAAAGAAAGGAGGTTTGAGAAGGATAGATCTAGATATGGAAGCATTCAGAGATATGATATCAGAGCAAAGAATGGTGGATATTCAAACAATAAATGGTACCCATACATGGAATAATCGTAGAGGAGGAACAAATCAAATAGCTTCGCGACTGGACAGGTTCCTAGTTTCGGAACAAATCATTAGGAGAGATGTATACATAGAAGCTAGGATTCTTCCAGTAGTAGGCTCAGATCACTGGCTGATAAAGTTAGAAATTGACCTCAAGCAGGGCCCTAAAAGAATACCGTTCAAGTTTGAAGCATTTTGGCTCAAGAATCATCAATTTTTGCCAAAAGTAGAAGAATGGTGGACTACAAGCAGGCAAAATGGGAGAAGTAAAATCCAAACATTCCAATTAAAATTGAAAGAACTCAGGGGGGAAATAAAAAAATGGAATAAAGAAGAATTCAAGGACATATTCAAATAACAACAACACTTAGAGCAAAAAATTAGTGAACTGCAATAGACGATCATAGCAGAAGGCAGAAATGAAGAGAGAAGTAGAGAGGAGGGTATAGTAATAAGCCAACTTGAGGAGCGAAGAAATTAGGAAGAGATCTTATGGAAACAAAAGTCTTGAGTTCAATGGCTTAGAGAAGGAGAAATAAACTCAAAATTCTTCCATAAGGCCATGATCCAGCACCGACAGAGAAATAGGATTTTCTCAATTAAAAATACGGGAGGACAATTCATAATCCAGCACGAAGAAATGGAACAGGAGCTAGTAGGACATTTTAAAGGTGTCCTCACTAAACCTCAAAGGAATAGATCAGAGGCTATAGAGAGGATAAGCAAGGAAATCCCAAAGATGGTAACCAGGGATCAAAACTTAACATTGATGAGGACAGCAACATTGGAGGAAGTGGAGGAAATCGTGAAGGGCTTGAAGAGCAAAAAAGCCCCAGGACCAGATGGATATACTACAGAATTCTACCAAGCAAGCTGGCATTTCATAGGAAAATAAATCTTAGAAGTTGTGGAGGAAGCGCGCAGATAGCAAAATGTATGGCCCGGACTAAACTCTACTCTTTTAACTCTTATCACAAAAACTGCACACTCGGAAACAGCTGAGGGATTTCACTCGATTACTCTCTGTAATGCTATCTACAAGATTATAGCCACCTTATTGGTAAAAAGACTTAAACCAATTCTCTCTAGCATAATATCCCCAGAACAAACAGGGTTTGTGGAAGGAAGGCAAATCTTAGATGGTTTGGTAGTTTCTCAGGAAGTAATACATACATTGAAACAAAAAAAGGAACCAGGAATGATGATTAAACTAGATCTTTCAAAAGCTTATGATCGCCTAAATTGGAATTACTTAAAGTCAATTCTACAGGCTTATGGGTTCTGTAACAGATGGGTGAATTGGATATTGAGCATGATCTCTACGCCCAATTTCTCCATCCTTCTGAACGGTACACCATCTGCGACCTTCAATTCTACCAAAGGATTGGGCCAAGGTGACCCCTTGTCTCCATTCCTATTTATAATAGCGGCTGAAGGATTGGGAAGGTACATCAAAAAAGAATTGAGGGAGAGGAATATAAAAGGGCTGAGACTATGGGGAAACAACATCCCTGTTACTCACCAACAGTTCGTAGATGATATTATGCTATTTTGTAAAGTCTCACTGAGAGAGGTCAAAAGGGTAAAGGGGGTCCTTGAGTTATTTATGGAAGCTTCAGGTATTGAAATTAACAAGGACAAATCGAGCACCTTCATTTTCAATACACCTGAAATGATCAAATCCCATTTGACAAGAACGTTGGGGTTTAGAAGGGACGAATTACCTACAAAACACCTGGGCACCTTTCTTGCTACAAATGCTCTAAGGATAGCCAATTGGCAGCCCATCCTAGAGAAACTTAAAAATAGATTAGATAACTAGTCCTTTAGGTCTCTCAATATAGCGGTGAGATTAGTGCTACTCAAATCGACTCTCCAACCAATCCCCATCTACCCTCTATCAGTAATGGCTATACCAAAGGGGGTATGCACAAAAATGATGGAAATTTTCTGGAAATTCTTATGGGGAGGGCCAAAACAACAGAAGAAATGGGCCCTAATTTCATGGAACAGCCCAACAAAAGCGAAGGGGGCAGGGGGACTAGGGCTAAGAGATCCGCTTATCTTGAACCAAGTCCTAGCGGCGAAATTATGGTGGCACTGGATGAACGGGGGAAAAGATTTATGGAAAGAAATATGGACCCAAAAATATAACATGCCCACTACAGTGGAAGAAATCATGAGAAAAGAAGTGATGCCAAAAGGCTCTACGATATGGGATCTAGCATGCCAAAACATAGACATCATAAACAAGCATGCTTTCTGGGAGATAAGAAATGGAAGACTGATATATTTTGGGAGGAAGCCTGGCAGCACAGGGGAAGAATGGTGGATATTCAGGAGATGCAAAACACTTACAGGGAAGCCAAGGCCAAAGGCTTAATATATGTCACCGATTACTGGAAGGAAGGAAGAGAAAATGAGATGTGGAGGGAGTGGAAAGATCCAGAAGAATGGGACAATAACATCAATGAGGATTTAAAAGCAAGCATAGCAAAAGAGATGGATTCAAGAAGGATTAAAAAAAGAACTGGGCCAGATATCCTCAGATGGGGTGGATCTTCAAAAGGGACCTTTACAGGTAAGGAAGCATACCTCATAAAGACCAAACAAGAGCAGGAAGAATAGGTACAGGAATGGAAACAGTTATGGAAATATAGGTGGTGGCCAAAGGTCACAATGTTTGCCTGGCTGGTGGGAAGAAGCCGCATTTTGACATGGGATCAAATTCAGAGACGAGGGTTCCGAGGACCACCCAGATGTAGTTTATGTAAACAAGACATAGAAACTCAGGATCATATCTTAAACTCTTATATGGTAGCTCAGCTACAATGGTAAGAGACCAGAAACCTCTTCGGAAAGACGAACCAGAACCCACAGGACATAGTTCAAACTATATTTCAATGGGGGAAGGGACAATTTCGAAGCCCGATAGTGAGGAGAGCATGGAGCCTGACAGTGGGATTCAACATATGGACCATCTAGAAAGAGAGAAATAGAAGGGTTTTCCAAGGTAAGACCATTCCCCCAGAGGAGTTATGGAAAAGAATTCAAAGCCTAATAAGAGAAACAATCCTAGCGGAAGTCTGGGACCAGGAGGATTGGAAAACTAATGCAGAAGAGAACTAAATTCTAAGAAGGCTGAATCTAGAACATGGAATGGTTCATCCTCAGCAGCAAAAATCACAATGCATGTAGATCCAAAGCCCAGTTGTGTTCATTCATCCCCAAGATGGCTTTATCAAACTTAATTTTGGCGGAGCTTCAAAAGGAAATTCGGGACCAGCTGGATATGGAGGTATTTTCAAAGATATCCAAGGTCAAAACAGATGGATTTATGCAGAGAGAGGAGGAATAATGAGTAACAATGAAGCAGAATTCTCAGCTACCTATCAGGGAATTAGGATCGCAATAAGAAATGGATACATGAAACTAGAAATTGAAGGTGATTCAAATGTAGTTATAGAGATAATCAGAAAATTGAATAATGGGATGGCATGGGAATAGGTGGCTAAGAGCTGGAGGACGGTGGGTCTTATCCAGGATCTGGCAGAAACCATGAAACATATTGAGTATAAGGTTGTCCATCATGTTAGGAGGGAAGGTAACAGAGCAGAAGATTACCTAGCAAATTGGGGATGTAATGAACCAGATGGGACAGTGGACAGCATATGGCCAACTTAGCTGGTAGGGACACAGTGGGAGAACCTAAATATAATTACCGAGAAGGATAATAATGATACAACACAGTGATGATCAAGGATACATCCAGACCCCAATCGAGGTGGGGAAAAAGGAAATACATGATGAAATGATGGTGGGCAGTACGTGGAAGCACAAGCCACCTCTCAGGGAAATCATATTAAAGATTGCAATGAAGGCATGCAGGAGAGTCCGAGACACGAGACAAGGTACCAAGAGAATAATGGCCAAGGTAGGGGAGAAGAATGGCGGTGATAAGTTAGTTAATTGCAGGATAGGTGGCGTTAAAATAACAAGAGCAGGTGAAGGAAACAAAGCAGACAGACCAAGTATTAGAAAGGTGGCGAAGGGTGATGTGATCTAGCAATGAAACCCTGGTTACCATCTCAGAAGAGGGCAGGCAAGTATGGCAGAGGGAGGAAGGAAGGAAGAAGAAAACATCGGTGAGGATGGCAGATGGATGGGGTAGGGGAAGGACAAACAGGAAGGTCAGAGCGTAGTAAATAATGTTAAGCAATGGACTGAGGAGGTTGTAAGCTTGTAGGAGAACCAAATTCATCAAGCGCTCAAGGAAGGAGGAGTTAGGAACAAGCAGAGGGAGCAGAAGCAGATGGAAGAAGAGGGAAATCGCGGGGAAGGAGAAATGGAAACCGGTATGGACGAGGGCAGAGCGAAGGGGACTTTTGGGGTTGGGCAAGGAAGTCGGGGGAATACCAAAGGAAGACCATCCAGACATGGCAAGGGCAGAAGGCGCAGGGGTCATGGGCGAATTTGGTAAGTAGACTACATTGAAACATAGACACTGCCTCCAAAACATCAGAAAAGAGGGCGTAGAACTACAGAGTAGATTGCCCATGATGCAGAATGAGCATACAACGAGGGAACAAACGTGGAAATAAGACAGATTATTGAGGAATTGGAAAATAAAGTTCTGCAGGAGGCCTCTGACCCAGAAATGGAAGAATGGAACATTTTGCTACTAGACCCAGGGAATACTAGGGGTCGTTTAATGCTGTATAAACAGGCACTGCACATCTATTGGGTTGTGAAGCATCTTTTAGCAAAAGCCATGGAACAAGTCGTCGAGGAGATGACGGAGATAGCCCAAGGAATCCCAAACTTGAAAAGGGAAATGAAGAACCTCCAGCTAACACTCCTGATGAAGGATAGCAGACTCGAGAAAATCCAAATCATGCTAAAAAATATAGTCACTGCACCGCGCGAGGAGGAGATCAAAATGGAACCCATGGTAGATTGATTTGGTAAGCTTTGCTTTCATATGAATTTTCTGTTAGGCCTTAGAGAGTCAGTTTTGAGGGTAGGTTGTTGAAACTGTAATAGCTGATAGGATTATAGAAACAGTATGGTGATAGGATAAAGTTTATGGTTCAAACATGTTCATGATTTTGCTTTTGTTATAAGCTGACATTCTCAGAATTAGGGTGACCAATAGACCCGGTTTCCCTTTGGGGCGGGTTGAGGTCACCAATGAATGTACATAATATATGTTTGACTGTATATAATAGAAAAGGTTCTGTCGTAGCTTACAAAAGAAAAACAATCATTAACATCCTATTCATATATATGGTATCCATGAAGAGGAGAGAGATTTAACATTTTGAAGGCATTCAAAAAAAATTGAAGACATTAAAAAATTAGATGTGGTCTCTCTCTCTCTCTCTCTCTCTCTCTCTCTCTCTCTCTATATATATATATATATATATATATATATCTTACAAATCTATTAGGTTTCCATATTTGTTGTGTGCAAATTTTTTAGTCAAAATTTTCAGTGTAAAAAAGGTTTTCCTTCGAGCTACAAGATTTCCTTTCTCCCCCAAAAGAATCCTATATACCGTCTCTCCAAGATTGAAATCCAATCTAAACCAACACGAACATGTACGTGTACATTGATTTGATCATGTGTGCAAAAATTTGTTGTTAGTTCCAAGTACTGTAGTTAAGTTTCTAATTAAAGAGTTGATCCTCATATCCTATAGATGAAAACATACATGTAAACAAAAAATCACTCTCAATAAGAATTTGAGGCATTATACATATGGATTTTTATCTAAAATTCTCAAGAATCACTTGGAGAAAGCAAAATATTCATGGATAGCCTGATTTTCAAAACCTTGTGGTATAGAGGAACTATGTCTTTTGGAATTTTCCCTTACACAATCATATTTTATATCTAAATTTTTGTTACATTAATTTTAATAAAAAGAATTATTGAAAATGGCCTATATTTGTTTTACCTCTTGTTTGGTGCATAACAAGTGAGTTCTTATTTTAATAAAATGATATTACAAGGTAAATGAGTATGATTAAGTAGACGAGGCAGTATATATACCTCTAGTTTGCATAACATTAGTAAATAAAGTATATGCTCCATCCATAGTTTGTTATTCCTTAATGGTATCCTATAACCATAATATTGATTGACAGAACATGTTCATCATAAGCTATAACCTTATGGATGTTTATTGTCACACTCACATCCAAAAATAAATTGAGATAATGATACTTAGTAAAAATGTTGTACCATCGTATAAATTCCATTTACAAGAATTACATTGGTATATATAACATTGATTTCCCATTATGAAGAAATAGTAAACCTATAGAAATATTCAACATTCAACATTCAAATACTAAAATACTCCAACAAAGTGCATTGTATTACAATTGAATAAACAAACTAAAGGAAAAACATATCTATTTGAAAGTTGAAGGCCAACATTAACTTAGGTAGATAAATGTTCCACCCAACCATACACTCTATTGTGCTTACTCTTTTTATACTAGGCCACCCCTGTTGAGGCTATGATACCACTAAGCAAAATTAGAACATTTTTATGGAAACCATTCTATCTTAGGACAAGAAATTACCTATCCCATTGTCTCGCCACTATTTTTTTCTCTTGGAACAAAACAACTATTTTGGTAACATGTTGCTTTCCATACATATAAAAACGAGAATACCTTCCTTATCTACTGAGTATTCCCTCAAAAGTATTTGAGTTCTCCCTTTATGCATGCATAGCGGGTCTAGATACTTTCCATTAAATCAAATAACATTTACTTAGTTCTTGACCTTTTTAAAGTTTTAAAGGCTTCCATACTTGGCTATTCAACCCACACTATGCTTTCCTCCTTAGATTATATCCATAGCTTCTCCATCACATATCTTGATATCTTTCCTATATCCCTTTCCAACCCAATTTTTGAATCTCTCTATGTTATCTCTCTCTATAATTCCCTTATTTTCTAAGGAATTAGCTTCTAACCATTTCAATCTCTTCCTTATCTATTTTCATAATCTATACATATTTTTGTAGTTCTCATCACATGAATTCAAAATTGCCTCTATCATTCCTTGATCATCCTTCTAGTGCGAATCAATACCTCTAAAACTACTTTCATTGTTATTAGCATAAATCAAGAGAGAATGAATTTACCTCTCCCTCTATTTATTTCTCTCTTATAACCTACTTCTCTTCCATATGATTTTCCTTCTCTATTGTGTCTATTCCCATGCATCTCTCTTCAATATTCTTTGAATGAGTTCATAATGGTCACACAACATTCATGTGAATGTGAAATGGAATCCACCATTCACCTTAGAACAAAAATTAATTATGTAATTTTAGGTGATAATTTTATTGTGCTATGTTGCTTGTCTTAGTCCAGTAATGACCAATAATGAATCATTCCTTCTTCCCTACAACTATTCACATACATGCCTCTAAGACTACATGAATCATTGCCTCTCTACAATCAATTTCATACATCCAATCATGATTTTGTTCCCTCCCCATCAACCAAATGTTTGAGGGGTATAATGATGAATGAATCAATATTAAAATCACCTAATCCCCAACACCCCATGAGACCTCATTTTCCCCCTTATTGTGGGCACATGATGTTTTTCAAATAAAATGTGAGAAAATCTAGGTTTTACCACTCCTGTCACAATTCCCATGATGAAGGTACTTATCCCATTTATTTCATAATTGTGGAAGGTGTACATCTCCACAACCACCATATGTGTTACATGATTGGTATTTAAGGTTTCTAGACTTTTAGTGAGGAACATGGTGATGAAGGAAACAAAGTAAAGTTTGGAAAAATGGAAAACTAAGGATTATTCAGTATGTAGAACCCACTAGTACCCTCTCACCTTTCCCATCTCCTCCTATCATAACACATTTTTATGTGCTCCTATCTCAGGTAGATCTATTATTTTATTAAATTCGAGAAAGGTAATACTTACATTATTCAATGTACCATAAAATTTCTTCCTACTAGTGTAAATAAAGCGTGGTAATTAAAATATACACACTAAAAAAAATTGAACATTTAATCATAATTAAGTATAGTTAATCAATGTGATTAAATACTAGGACATTCTATCATACCCCCCTTCAAATAACACAATCATAAATATTCTCTTCTCATTAACAACACTTATTTTCCTGATTCTTTAGATGTATTTAGAATGCCATCTTATTCACTACCTTGGTGTACCACAAAACTTCAACATTCCAACATATGCCTACGTTAGTAATCAAGTAAGCATACACATTATAGAAATTATCAAGAACCACTTATCTTATGCACAAGACTTCTTAATTCCATGATGTAAGAATATATTCAAATATATGTATGCATTTTTTATTTATGACTTATCTCTACGGCTATGCAACTATCCCATATAATGTCTTCCACGGGAAATAATTTCCATTATCCTTTCTAACTCACCCACAAGATTCTAGCCACCATTCCACATGAGCTTTTAAGTTTCCTCCTCCTTGATACACTCACCCTCTAGGATTATATGTCCCGTTCTCTACTAAAGAATCCCTTACGTGATGCATCTTGTCATGGATTTCTCATGTAAGGAGAGGACTAATTTACTACTAGACATCTACTAGTAGTATATAATGTGTGGAAATCACAGGGTTCCTTTGTCCTAATAATGGCCTTTCTTTGAGGGTTTCCATCTTCAACAACCATCATCTACCATGTATCATACACACACAATTACAATAGATATATTCATAATAATGCAACTTATAAATTCCAAGTCTAATTCATAAACAATATCATATTTCATAAGTATGAGATTCCTTCTCAAAGTGTTTGGCTCTTGTGTGTTGTAGCACCTAGTATTTCTTACAAAATTACACTCATTTTCATATTTTAGATCATTCTAGTTACAACTCAAACTTTTAAATCAACCAAATAAAACTAAGTATCTATGCATATAATCCTTTCTTTGAAAATTTACTACCATCCATGAGGTGTTCTCAGAATAATATTAACAAACTAATAATCCAATCATTTTTAGTTGTTAATTATACTCAATGAAATGGAACTATGATTAAATGTACATGGGTTATTTAACATATATACCATTACAAGATGAAACTAAATATTTATTCCAATAAACCAATGTTCCAATACTCATGATTACATATACTCAATCTATCTTTGTTGCTTGATATCAAAATACTACATTTCTATACCATCTATTCCACCATCATCAGTTGGAAGATCTAACCAACACCTCAACACATCATGTATTCACCTCCCATATATACCTTATGAATACTAAAAGTAACTTCCTTTATCTACTCTATATTACCTTAGAAACCCTCTCATCTATAGGTGTTCCTCACTATTTGCAAGAAGGTTAAAGTGTACAACACCAATATAAGCAGGGAGACAATTGGACACTTGTGCAGTAGTATATCCTTCCATATCCATAAAAAATATGGTGTCACACATTACCTCTATTGGCATTCACTTTCATGTATTATATAAATTCATTAAATTATTATGTTACCCATTCACTCATTTTCGTGTGACTCAACCATGAGATACTAATTCATGGTTGAATAAAAAGGATTATAACAATATTTCCTTACGAAATTCTTCTTCCATCATTATATCCCAACTAGGTATCATTATCATACATGCATTCCATAATAAACAAATAAATTAATATATAAAGTATGCCTAAAGGAATCCTCACTCCAATTCAAGTCATTGATGTTGGCATGATTAATTTTCATACTTGGATAATTTCCTTCATTATTCCTGATGTTACTTGGTCAGTTCATGTCTCATGGAATCTCACATGATCCCTTGATTATCTTATTGACAAAAATCCTATAATATTTATCCTTTGCACAAGGGTTTCTATCATAGGCTACTTCATCATCCACATTTTCAAACATTGTTGATATTTTTTTGGAATAAATTGTGTTAGTATTTAAAATGCCCAATATTCGAGTGGACACTCCACCCATTATCAATGAAAAAGAAAGAAATAAAATATGAAGTGACTTTAGTAATGAGAAAGGAATATAAAGGTAGCGGAAAGGAGTTAACCATGATAGAAGGAAATGGGTTCCAAGGAATAGAAAATATCTATAAATCATATAAAGAATAATGTAGACATTACAAGAAATTTGAGCCCTAAAAGATATATTATATTCTTTATATATTTGATTATTTAAGGAAAGCTTTTGTTTTCCTTTCGCTTTGTGGTGTCACAAAAGAATTTCCATCTTTTAGAATCTACTATCTTTCTTTTATATTTTCTTTGAAAATACTTATTGTTTATTAAGAAAGGCAAATGAGATTTTCTTAGTTAACTGAAGAGAAAAATGCTCTATGCACTAGGACACTATGTGTTCATTAGATGAGTCCTATTACCACGAGACTCAAATTCATCTAATGTAAGTATACTTTGATTCCAATACAAGAAAATAATAACGTGTTATAGATGAGAACGATAGATTGTTTAGTGCACTACCATTATTGAAGTGAAAAATCCCTTCATGATGATTGTTTTCTGAAGTATTTTTCCAAGTAATGAACATGCAGAGACTATTGTTTATATTTGTGTTATATCTTTTCACTCACTAAGTGTATTCGTTTAATAATTTTGTGTTATTACCTTCTTTATTTTTTTCATCATGTAGGAAATTAAGTTTTAATACATATTTATCTTCCATTCATTTTGTGTGATTTCAAATAATTGTTTACCAATTCAACATTATTAGAGTTGTCAACTATAAAATAAAGTGAAACAAGTACTACAATAGCTATGATCCAAAAATTAGGTGAAAGACCTACATATGATGAGGAAACACCATATTTTAAAGTTGTTGGTTTATTTGAACTCAAGGAATTGGAGAAGTATCTACCTTTTAGAAAAGTGATGTATGAGAAAACAAAAGAATTTGATGTAAATATTCATGATTTTGATATAGCTATTCATAGACCTTATTTTCATGTGAAGCCTACAAAATATGAATTACATTAAATATGATTGAGTTATCTAGATGCATGAAGCCCAAGTTTAAGCAAAATAAGCTCTTTAGCTCAACATCATGCGTCTTTTTGGGGTGCCCTTCCAACTAGTTTCCCTTTGGGATGTGATAAGACCTTTGTGGTAAAACATGATAAAAACATGCAAAAAGATTTGCAATAGTGTATAATATGAACCTAGAGCAACATTACTTGTGATTTTTCTTTTCCAAAACATGGAAAATTAGTATATTATAATTTAACTAAATATTTTTCTTATTATATATATATATACATATTTACATTATCAAGGAATCACCAATATTTTACGATGTTTTCTATTTTTTTAGTGGATTAGCCAAGAATTTTCAACACCATATAACCTAGTGAAACATTCGCCAAAAAATTATATATGTATATTATATCAATGAAAAATAGCCTATACATATTTCTATATACCATTGGGATTTGCCCATTTATTATACAAATAAATTTGGGGGGTTTCTAAAAAATTCCCTACTTGTTATTCTAGCATCTTCCAAGTGTATATTATTTCTAGCTTCATACCTTTGTTGTAGGCCCTCTCCTAGAGTTGTTTTTACCATATTATGACAATGCCTTGTCGTGCTAAGGCTTAGTCCATTTTAATTAATCTTAAGAAAAGTTTTTGAGTAGCCTAAGGGCTACTATTTGATGCTATATATATTTCTTTGAAAAAAATTCCTTTAAAAACAAGGCATAGGGCTAACCCCCTATAGCTAGATCAATTATGGGAAACACTAAATAAGGGTTTCTCCACTTTTTTGGTACCCCGGATGTTTATTTATTCTATCTACAACCGTAAGTATCATGGCTTAGGTTTGTGTATATTTGATTATTTTAAAAAATTGAATGTTTTTATGATATGTCTAGGTTCCTCAATTATAAGGATTTATTATGAAGAATCTATATTTCCATCACGAATTTTATGGAGTTATATTTTTTTTTTGATATATTCATACACAGTTTATTTCTTTGAGTTTCTCTCTACATGTATAAATATTATGCTATGTTACTTTCTCAATGCTATTTAATTTGTAGTCTTTTGAGTATGAGTATTATACTTATACATATATTACATACATGATTTATACTACAAGTTGGTATATAGGCCAGGGAACCTTGTGTACACCTGATATTGGGTTTCTTCATAAGGTTACAGTAGAGACACTATTAATATAAGCAAGGATTACATGTAATCATAGGTAGGTGATGAATTTGTTTCTTGTTATTGGCATGTTTGCATGTTAACCTTGTCTCAACCTTGATGCTCACTCCATTTATAACTTATTTCCTACAATAATTATAAAATGGGTATATCCTATTATGAATGTTTTGATGGCATTGGATGCCGCCAACATACAATGGGTCTCCCCTATGTGAAGTCCCAATTAGATCTCACACTATTTGGAGTAGGAGCCCCATCCAGAGTATTGGCCTGGCTACCATAACACTAAGGCTTGCCTTGGTTTCAATGGATAACATAACAGATTATATACATAAATATTGAACACGCAAGTAAGTTGACATTGTGAAAGAATAATTGTATTGTGTAAAAGGAGACCTTCACGAGCAGGAGATGAGAGTGAGTCTCTGGAAGGAAGCAATAGTACTAACGTAAGCGAGACACATGGGAGCATGAAAATATTTGTTAGAAAAGTAGTTCACATAGTGATTGTTAATGTGAATATAATACACATTCAAAAAGATAAGTACCAAATCCATTGAAGTAGTTCAATTTCCTTAGTACATGTGAACATAAGATATACCACAAATATCCCAACAATAGTCCTAAAACATTCATGATACATGAATGAAAATGTGTTGGCTCAATGAGTTTCATTTAGGTGAACAATCCAAGTACACATTTACAATGATGAAGCACTAGTTCCAATAGTGGAACATTAAATCACTTCTTTCTTCTCCAAATTAGAATAGTTTTTTCACCTATGCCAAGTAGATAAGCCAAGACTAGCTCTCCAAAGATTAAGCCTCCAAAAGCCCCTTTTTCTTGATTTATGAGGTTTCTTTTATAATATGCTGAGGAATGACTTTTCATATCCACTTGACTCTTGGTTTACCCTCATGACTCTTAGATTTCTAATATGTCCTTTGGATTTCTCTATGTGACTTTTGGAGTTCTTCATGTGACTTTTGTCCATATATGTTTATGTGACTCTTCATACTCCACATATGACTCTTGCACTTCCACACATTACATTTTGTCATTTTCTTGAGAATAAATCATTACATTCCAAATGATGATGTGACATGAAACATGGAAACATATTGAAAATTATGATGACACGTGTGCAAGTTACAATTTGACGATGATGACATGGACTTCATGATGAGGTTCCAATGGAGAGTCATCTTCCTTGTTGCTTCATCTTTCATTCCTGATGGTAGATATGATCTATGCTTCATCTTCATGAAGGATCCAATTTTTTATTCTCATTCACCCTCCAAAGGGTATTTTATCAATATTGGCATCCCCTACTTCATCATGCAATCTCTTCTTTCTATCTTTGTGTTTGATTTGCTTTATGTCTCCATGATAGCTCTCTTTTATCCTTCTTCTCCACAGGGGTTTAGTTATGTTTTCTCCTTGCTATATTCTTTGAGAATTACCTTTTAATTCTAGGAAGGTACTCCTACCTATGAAAATCATTCATGAAAAAGCGAAATAAATCTTAAGAACATATATTCTATCATTACCTAGCTCATGAAATTATCAACTCATGATAGGCTTATGAAAGGGTTAAAAAGAGGAGCCTTGATTAGGAGGGCACTGCCAAACTCATCATTGGATTAGGAAGGCTCCTCTATTCATTTTTACTACACCATGTACTATGAAGAGGAGGTAACCTTGGTCTAGTGCAGTGGGGAAGCTCGAGGAAGCATGAAGTTCATGCTTCATTGTTGCACCATGTGCCCTAGAAGGAAAGAGGAGAATACTTGAAAGTGTAGTTTGAATATTCAAGGGTTGAGAGGTGGCCTCGTTTAGCCTTCCCTACTATGACATGTGCTAAAGAGGAAGAGTATAATCAAGGATTGAGTGTAGAGCCCATTGGGGAAGAGGGAAGGATGAAGGATTCAACCTTCAATATTGCACCATGAGACATAAGGAAGAGGAGGCCTATTGGAAAGTACAATTTGACTAGTCAAGGGCTCAGAGAAGGCCACCTTTATCCTTCCCTATTGTACCTTGCAGTTAGGGGACTTGTCAAGGAAGAGTCTATGGTGAAAGAACATTGGGGAGGGGGAAGGATGAAGGCATCAGTATTCAAGACTATTCCATGCACCCTAAGGGAGAGAAAGCTTGAAAGAAAACACAATTTTCTTCAACAAGGATCCACTATTGATTTTGAATTAACTTTTATTTATAGGCTACAACATTTTGACTGAACAATGGGTGCCTAGTCATTTTTAATGCACTTTTCATTTAGGGGGACCAAATGAAGGAATCCACTTTACCTAGCAGTGTTTTCACTACATTGGGAGGATAGGAGGGTCTTTGTATTGCATGTTTTTCCTCTGTAAAAGGGTTGAAGAGGTCCATGATATTAGCTAGGACTGTTTTATGTGTCATGCAAGGTGGAGGTGACCATAAATTAGTGTAGTGAGTCTGTACAAGTAAGAAGGATTAGATGACTGGACTTTGGAAGGATCATAATGTGCAATTGCTTTCAGGTGATCTTGAGGAGGACTTAGTGCACATATATTGGGGATTATGATTTCATAATTGAGGCATGTGGATAGGTTAAGTTCCTCACCTGGTAATTGGGATAATGTCTTCACAACTTGCACTGGGTTGAAGGACCCATAAGGGCTCCAAAATGGCTAAGTGTGAGCCAACAAATTAAAAGAGATAAATGCATCTGAACATGAATAAAACATAGGTCACACACAGAAAACCATGAATGAAAGCTAGAAGGGTACACAAGACTCATGGACAATAATCAAACCTTGAAATGACAGAAAAGCAATACTTATTTCTAAGTGTGACAATTGAAATGACACTTAGAGCACAAGTTATGATAGAAGTGACCTTTTTGACCAAAAGGTGTGATAATTTATAGGAATATGTCTAGTGCATATTCTAATGACATGTAGGACCATCTCATGTAGAAATTACCACTGTAGATTAACCTGATAATGCAATACAACTAAAGTAAAATACTTAATCTACTTCTACAATCAAACTTGCGGAATCTTAATAGATTTGAGCAAGATCAAGCAGAACACATATAACCAGAAGCAAAATCAATGCACATGAAACACAGAAGAATACTCAGGGAAAGCCTCAGCTAAAAACCCCACTATCTATATTATCATAGAAGTAGAAATATCTCAGGATTACACACAACTTTAGCTCTCATAGCTAGCCAACACTCAGTATAATCCTCACAGATGCTCATAGGCAAACTAAACTTCTCATTAAGTCCTCCACACTACTCTCCAAGCTCCTATTTCCTAGCACATTTTTTCTTGGGTGATCCTACTATTACCATGTGTAACACTCATCACTCACACTGATCTTACACCCTGTCAAACTGCACAAATCTCAAAGAATGAATTCCTTCTGCATGTAAGAGTTTTCCTTATAGGAAAATTCTAGCAACTGATAGTACACTGTTCTTGTCTTCAACCTCAACTCGGTCTTTCTCTGAATGGACATGCATGAATTATTTATGAGAGAATCTTTAGTTGTCTAGAGTACACTAGTTTGATGCATGCATGCATTAACTGAATAAACTCACAATTAGTTCCTCAAACTGTTTGGAACTAATTTAAATGGAAATAACTCAGTTAACTGAGCTAACTAATTACAACTCAATCTCATCTCCTTAATTAAGGGATAATTTCCTTAATTTAAGGGATACTTGTTGCATGACTTCACAAAGACTTCTAACTTTAATTTCTCCAACTAATTAATCCAAGATGAATTAATTAGTTATTTTTCAAGCAGTTGGTGAGACTAAATTCAAATTTTAATTCTCAATTTTAATTCAAGGAAAAATTAAAATTGGAATATTCTGGATTCTATTTTTATCATTTTTTTTTGCTATTTTTAACACTCCCTCTCAACAAGAAAGGAATTCAACTCGATCCCAATCCGGAACCTTTGGAATGTTTTGCATGCAACAATTCTCTATAGTTTTGTTTCTCTTGCAACTCCAGAAACAACAAAAACATCCAACCTGAATCAGTATGATGCATTTGTCATCAAAGTCTCTGACTGATATTGCCTCTGTTGACTGAAAACTATGCGCTTCTGCTGACTCTACCTTTCTGCACTATTGTCAGTCCTTCTCTGTGCTCTTCAGTATCTGACTGCTCTAGCCTCTGTCAGTTTGATCTCTGACTGCATCAATCCCATTGATTCCTCTTGCTACTATGTGTTTTGGGCTCCCGTAGCAAGGTACAGTCCATGAGATAAAACCTCTCAATGGACCCTGACCAATTTTAGCCTTCTTGGGACTATCACTTCACATTGTGCCACCTCACACCTAGAGGTATGTCTGTATGTTCTCCCTCTGTTGACTTGGCTCAAAATTTCCCCCTACTGGAGGTCTCTACATGAGTGGATGCCTCCACTCAGTCTCCTCTCAGCATCTCCAATTGTGGCTCCTCCACAATTGTCTGAGACTTCTTTTGCAACTGTATGTTGAGAGGTAATTTACTCTTCCTCTCAACCACAAAGTCTCTAACATTTGCCTTTATCATCAAGGCTTTGCATGCAACTTGAACCTCAAGAGCATACAAGTTCTTGACTCGTGAACCGATCTGTTTAACATGTCTCGTGGTGATGTGTCTAAGGAAAACCTTTCCCTTACTGAAGATAACATTATAGCCTTTTTCCTCCAACATCACAACCAATACCAAGTTCTTCTTCAGTCTAGGCACATACTTCACATTTGTCAAGGTGATAAGAACTCCATATTCCCTCTGAAAAGAAACCGTGCTCACTCCTAAAACACTATACCTTTCATCGTCACCCATCTCTATGTGAATGTTGAGGTCTTTATCCTCCAAGGTACTAAATAAAATTTTATCATTGGTCATGTGGAATGAGGCTCCACTGTCAATAAACCAACCACTACCCATCATCGAGGCCACCATGCATATGATGAGATTAAATTCCATTTCGAATTGAGAGGCTAATGCCTCACCTTCCAATCCTTCCAACGATACCTTATTGGACTTATTTGATGGGAAATTAGTTGCATAATGACCCATCTCATGATAATTAAAGCATCTCATTTTAGACTTGTTAACCTTTTTGCCTCCATGAGAAGAATTCGATTTGGAATGAGAATCCTTCTCCTTCCCTTTCCTTGCCTTACTTGCTATGGCCAAATTTTCTTCATCATCATTGGATGAGGAACCATCTCGTGTGCTCCTCCTAATCTCCTCTTGCATGAGATCTGACCATAGTTGTTCCCAATCTAAAAATTTCTCCCTTCCATTCACAGAGTCTTGGTAGCTATTCTAGCTCTTTGGAAGGCCGAGGAGAGTGAGGCTCACTAAATATTCATTACCAATAGTTATTCCACTCTTCCAAGCTCATCTCTACACGTTGTGAGTTTATTCAGATATGTGGAAATAGTATCGTTGTTCTCCATCTTGATTCTTCGAAGCTTATCCTTGAGTGCCAATTTCCTCTGGTCGCTACTGTTCTAGTAGAGGTCCTTCAATGTATTCCACATTTAATATGGAGTATCCTTCCCATGGAGACTCGAGACAATATGGTCTCAAACTCCCTCAAGGATGATCCATCTCTCCCTCACCACACACTTCTTCCACTCAGCCAACTCTTGTGCATTAGTTGAAGTTGGCTTTATTGTTTCTCGATCAATGAAATCCTTCAAGTTGTTGTCTTCTAATATAGCCTCCATGTGATCCTTCCATGCTATGCAATTTGAGTTTCCATCCAAGGCATACTCAAGTCTCAAGCCATAGAATGCCATTGACCAACCTGAATTATGAGATGAATTCGATTTGTACCTACAACCCCGAACCTAAAACTTCGAATTCTCTTCTTAGTATAATTTTCATAGCTCTGATAACCTTTTCTCTGATACCATGTAGAAATTCTTGTTGTAGATTAACTTGATAATGCAATACAATTAAAGAAAAATACTTAATCTGCTTCTACAATCAAACTTGTGGAAGCTTAACAGATTTGAGCAAGATCAAGTAGAAAACATATAACTAGAAGCAGAATCAATGCACATGAAACATAGAAGAATAATTAGGGGAAAGCCTCAGCTAAAAACCTCACTATCTGTATTATTATACAAGTGGAAATATCTCAAGATTACACACATCTTTAGCTCTCACAGCTAGCCAGGATTCAGTACAATCCTCACAGATGCTCATAGGAAAAATAGACTTCTCATTAAGTCCTCCACATTGCCCTCCAAGCTCCTATTTCCTAGCATAGCTTTTCCTGGGTGATCCTAATATTACCATGTGTAACATTGATCACTCACACTGATCTTACACCCTATAAACTACGCAAATCTCAAGGAATGAATTCCTTCTGCATGCAAGAGTTTTCCTTATAGGAAAATTCTAGCAACTGATAGTACAATGTCCCTATCTTCAATCTCAACTTGGTCTTTCTTTGAATATACATGCATGAGTTATTTATGAGAGAACCTTCAGTTATCTGGAGTACACTAGTTTGATGCATGAATGCATTAACTGACTGAACTCACAATTAGTTCCTCAAAATGTTTGGAACTAATTTAACTGGACATAACTCAGTTAACTGAGCTAAATAATTACAACTCAAATACAACTCAATCTGATATCCTTAATTAAGGGATAATCTCCTTAATTTAAGGGATAACTATTGCATGACTTCACAAAGACTTCTAACTTGAATTTCTCCAACTAATTAATCCAAGATGAATTAATTAATTATTTTTCAAGCAGCTGGTGAGACTAAATTCGAATTTTAATTCTCAATTTTAATTCAAAGACAAACTAAAATTGGAATATTTTGGATTCTGTTTTTATCATTTCTTGTTGCTATTTTTAACATCTCATGCATAAGAGTTACGCAGAAATAAATTTTTTTATACACAAAGGTGCATCACATGTAGGATTGAAAAAAAAAAAGAAAAGTCTGCGATAGGAGGAATACATGAAGACTGCACTTGAAAAATGTAAAATAACTTAAAAGTGACACATGCCAAAGAAAAGGTAACATGAAAATGACACTTATTAAAGTGAAAGCAAGTGAAAGCGAAAACCACGAATGTGAAAGCAACACTTGTGAAAGAGAAAGTGTGTAAAAGATGAAAACTGAGAAAACTCACCGAACTAAAAGTATAATTTCAATCAAAGTGACGGATATTATCAATTGAAATTGTGCATTAACTATCGAAATGAGATAAACATTGATGTGTGCCACCTTGATGGATAGTTTTGTGCCATCATGATTATGGACTGGGCATGTGTGTGCAAGTGACTTGGGAGTTAAAACTTAGAAGAAGACTTGAAAATTTTAGAAAACATCAATCCAACATGGAGTAACCATAGGAGATAGACCGTAAGATCTTCAAAAGGATCGAAAATTCAAGTTTGGAAAAATTTTTGGAGGGTGTTGATCATAGTGTCAACACTTTGGTAGAACTCTAACATCTTTGAATAGGTTTAATTATCTAAGTGTAAGGTATAAATATTTCATGAAGTATTGGTTTTCCAAATATATTACCCCAACTTTTCCACTTATCCCATTTAAAGATATAGTCCCCTCTATTCTTTGCTCAAGTTAAAACACATCAACATAGAATAGTCATACCATAACTGTCTAAATTGGGGAGAAGGATAGTAAGTATACTGAGATTTTAAGAACCTTTTCCAGTGTCGCTCCATTGCAAGTGAGCCCGAACAATACTCTGACAAAGTAACCTCAAGAGAACACAAAAATCGCTTCGCTTCCAGTAGACCTAGACAGTACCCCAATGAAGTTGCTTGCTTCTCCTATCTCCACAGGACACCTTTCTCTTCTTAACTGTTTATCTATTTTATTTACATAAGTGTTCTTAGGAACCTATTTATTTACTAGGGTGAAAGAGGGATCTAGACTTAAGAGCAGAAGAGGTTGTCCCTTTTTTCAAGGGATTTGAAAGATAACCGAATTTATATGCTAGTTTTAAATTTTTTCTCCTTTCCAACCTCTACTTGGTCAAGTTGACAAGTCAAAACCACACTCAATACAATGCGGAGTCAAGAAACAAGTTCCTAATAGAGATATAGACTTCATAGTTTAGCCAAAGGCTTTCCATCTGGAATGAATCATATTTTTCGTCTTGATATCATCAAATTTAAAGATATGTAAACCCAAGATAGAGAAGAGGAAATAGACAAGACAAGCATTGTTCATCATCACAACTACCCTTTTCAATTTCTTCCACATCTTATTTTGAGACAAATAAGAGAATATTTCATACATAGTCTTATAAACATGACACGAAGTAAAATAAATAAGAAAATAAAGAAGCAAGGAAAAAGTAAAACTAATATGTAAAGCAACATGCATAACAAAAAACAAGGAAACAAAACAAATGCAAACACTAGATGGAGAGCACGACAAAGGGTGGGTGCGATGCACCAAACTAAATGCAACTAGAACTACTCCTAACCTAACCATCTAGAAGGTTAGGGCTAAGTATAATGAAATTTCTAATGAAATCATCATTGTTCCTGACCTACAACACAAAGATATGAGAAATGAAAACTAACATAATATAATGTGTAGTAGAATTGATAAGAATTTGAAAATCCTGCACAAAATGTTGAAGGTATATTCTAGATGTAGAAAGATGTGTGATCCTTGAACAAATTGCAAATTTACCTTTTTGATAAGAATGAAAACAAAACAAACCTGAAAGGCTTCTTGGGAATGCACCTACCTCTATATTTTCTTTCTTAGAAAACATCAAGAGAAATTGAAACTTGTTTCTAGAAAATGGGCCTACTAAGTAAGATGCCACTAACTAATCATAGATTAGATCATGAAATTCAAAAATATCCTCTTGAAAAATGTGAAATCCTTGAAAAGATAATTTCTCAATCAGTGGCATGGAATTAGGATGAGAATCCTATAAGGGGAAATGAGTATGATCATATTCAGAACTCTTGTTAAAATAGTGATGGCTTGACATAACCATTAGCGGAGGCTGAAGTGCCTCAAATTCTTGACAAGTATATGGAAATTGAGAAGATATAAAACACAACTCAATTGGTGTCAAACAACTATCATTTGGTATGCTAGTGGGGAAATGATCAATTGAATGACAGTTGTTAGAACAATATCCATGATGAGATGGTCATATTAGGGGACAAGATTCAACGTTAATAGATAACAAAGATAAATTAGGTTGAACAAATTTGCATATTCTTTGGAAAATAGAATCATCTTCCTCATATGTTGAATGTGACAAACGATCTACTTATTACTGGTTACAAACTGGACTGGTATCACTAAAGAGGAATGCCAATATGACAAGCACATGAAACCACTCAACATGTATTAGATGAAAGGAGGAAATTGATTTAGTAGATAACACAAACATTCATTAATATCGATGAGAATATATTATGCTATGAAGAAAATAATTAGTATCAGAATATTTACAAGAAGGATTACAAGTTGATTTCTTTCAAATGCATCTGGTAGACATGAATCCTTCGACCAATTATTATCTTTAGAATGATGAAATTCACAACTTCATGATCAATGAAAGATATACACTCCAAACCTTAGCTTGATACAAGAGATTTGTAGGAAGATGAATTAACTGAAAAGGGAATTTCAATCTGTTCTAGAACCAAACTTTTAAAGCTAGAAAAACTATATATGAAATACCACACAACTTTCAATAAGGAATTTACATCCAGTGAAACCATGTAAAGGAAATAATTGTGCTAGAAAATCTAGATATGACTTATTTGGGGGATCTTACTAGAGTCACGAGAACCTGACACCATTAATGGGAGTTGAAGTGTCTCAACTTCTTGAAAATTCCTCGAACTTAAAAAAAATTGTAGAACGACATATCTAAGCTTGGATTAGATCATGCATGGTACATGGAAAACTATCATCAATAATTTCAACTAGATTACTACTATCCAAATTTAAGCCATTTACGTCATTGATTTGATCAAAATTTACATCTTCAACAAATAGACTACGCAAGTCATAAAATTCTTCTAATTGCACACCTAAGATGAATAAATTGAATTAGTTTCATTAGTGACCTGAATAGAATAATTTTCTTCATTCAAAATTGAAAATGACAAATAATGGAAAGGATACTTGATAAATTGATTACTTAATTTTTCGTTATGGATGACCTAAATTCCTTTTGAAAATTTAGATTTATTCTTATTGGGTGGGATATCTGAGAAGAAAGACATATAAGAAATAAGACACAAGGAACTAGGAGTTGGAGAAGAATCTTCCATGAGAGAACATTCTTTAACTGAATTAGATTCCAAACCTAAATATTCCAAATTAAAATCTTCTAGAGAAACCAAAATATTATATGATACACTTGAGAAATCATCACCATATTCGGCAATAAAAATAGAATCAATAGAATGAAGGTTTTCCAATACTTTAAATTTATTAAGCAAATTAACTTCATTTGATTCATTACTGCGATTTTAGATTCAAAATCAAATAAGGATGGAAGAACATTATCTTGATGTGGAGGATTTGGAAAAAGAGAAGAAATATTAAAAAAGTCCTCACTTTCCTGCTCATTTACCTCTGAAGAGTGACTACCTTGCACCCGGTCAATGACTAGAGAATATGCAAAAGGAGAATGATCAATTAGATCAAGGGACAAGGAGTTATGAGAATGAGAAGATACTAGATAACAGGAATCCAAATAAGATTCAAGAATATATTTATCAGTGTTAATACTACCTTGAGGAATCGAAATACTAATCTTCACCATAGGATTCATAAACCATTCCAAGGTTTCTTCCATTGTATATGAATCATGAAAAGTGGATGAAGATTGAGGAAATAGATAAGGACTTTGATTTCTAGATTTCCCAACTTGGGCATTATCGCAGGGAAGAACCCAAATTAGTATTGGAAAAGGAGGACAAGGAACAAAAGAAACAATAGGTTCCTCCTTTAAAATTGGAGGTATCTTGCAATTTACAAAAGTTTGGGAAATAGGAACATCTGGGGGTTTAGATTCAAATTGATTCAAAGAAATTTGAACCAAATGTTGAAACTTTTGCTTAAAGAAACCCCAATCCATATCCTCTTCAATAAATTCACAACATAAGTGAAGGAATTTATTAACAAAATTTTTAGTCGATTCATTATGATTCATTCTAAGTTAATTGATTATTTTATAAACATATTGGTAATCATACCTATGAAAAGCTTGATGAAGCTCCTTGTGGAATTGATCAAAAGAATGGATAGAGGAAGATGGTAAGGTATGAGGCCATCGATTAACATGACCTTTAAGAGTGAGGATGAATATAACACAAACAACATCTTCATCATTGATTTCATGAGATTTACAAAACCCAAAAAAATAATTTTCTTTGGATAAGCATGTACCACCCTGAACATTAAACCTCAATTGAGACAAGACATGGACGATTTCCATGGATATTGAAAGTTTTCTAGGAGGTAGGTTAGAAAATCTCTGGGATTATGATTTGGGAAAGAACCATTTAATATAAAAGATTCAAAATAGACTCAATCAACATGAATTGTTATCTAACCCTCCTTCCAGTGCTAGAATGTTGACTATGCTAAATATACATGCGGTCTCCCCAATGTGAAGTCCTAATTAGACCTGACATAGTTTGGAGTAGCATCCCCATTTGAAGTATCGACCCGACCACCATAACACTAAGGTTCACCTTGGTTTCAACAGATAACATAAGAGATTATATACATAAACCTTGAACAAGAAAGTAATTTGAAATTGTTAAACGCCGATTGTAATGTGTAAAAGGGTACGTTCATGAGTGGAAGAAGAGAGTGAGTCTTTGTAGGGAAGTAATGGTACTAACCTAAGAGAGACACATAAGAGCATGAAAATATTGATTAGTAAAATAGTTCACATAATATTTTTTAAAGTGAATACAACATACATTCAACAAGATAGGCACCAAAGCGACTAAAGTAGTTCAATTTCCTTAGTACATTTGAACATAACATATAATGCAAACATTCCAAGAATAGTCCTAAAACATTCATGATACATGCATGAAAATGTGTTGGATCATTGAGTTTAAATTAGGTGAAACATCCAAGTACATAGTTACAATGATGAAACACTAGTTCCAGTAGTGGACATTAAGTCACTTATTGCTTCTCCAAAGTGTAGTTTTGTCTCATATACTAAGTAGAGAAGCGAAGACTAGCTCTCTAAAGCTTAAGCTTCCAAAAGACAATTTTACTTGAGCTATGAGGCTGCTTTTATAAGAAGATGATTGACCTTTCATCTCCCCTTGAATCTTGGTTTACCCTCATGAATATTAGACTTCTAATATGTCATTTGGACTTCTCTATGTGACTTTTGGACTTCTTCATGTGACATTTTTCCATATATGACTATGTAACTCTTAATATTCCACATATGACTCTTGGAATTCCACACATTATATTTTATCATTTTCTTGAGAATACATCATTACATTCCACATGATGATGTGGTATGACACATGGACACATATTTACCATTATGATGACACTTGTACAAGTTACAACTTGAGAATTATAATGTGGACTTCATCATGAGATGAAAATGCCAAGTTGTCTTCCTTATTGCTTCATCTTTTATTCTTGATGGTAGATCTGGTATATGCTTTATCTTCATGAATGATCCACTTTGTTCTTCTCCTTCAACATCCAAAGGGTCTCTAATCAATTTTAGAATCCTCTGAGTCATCATGCAATGTTTTCGTTCTGTCTCGGTCAAGATTTGCTTCATGTCTCCATGATAGCTCTCTTTTGTTATTCTTATCTACAAGTGTTTCTTTATGCTTTCTCCTTGATATCTACATTGAAAATTACCTTGTCATGCTAGGAAGATACTCCTTCCAATGAAAATCGTTCATGAAAAAGTAAAATTAGTATTAAAAACATCTATTTTGTCACTACCTACCTCATGGAATGATCTGCTCATGATGAGCCCGTGAAAGGGTTGAAAGGAGAAGGTTTCATTAGGAGGGCGTGATCAAAATCATCTATTGCTTAGGAAGGCTCCACTATTCCTTTTTATGGTTCCATGCATAAGGTAGAGAATATCTTCTTGGTCCAGCACAGTGGGGAAGTTGAAGGAGGAAGTATGAAGGCTTCAAGCTTCATTACTATGCCATGCTCCCTAGAAGGAAACAGGAGAACATTTGAAAGCATAGTTTGACTACTTAACGGATGAGAGGAGGCCTCCTTAAGCCTTCCCTATTGTGCCATGCACTTAAGAGGAAGGGTATAATAAATTCTTGAGTGTAGATCACAATGGGGAAGAGTGAAGGATGAAGGCTTCAGCCTTCAAGGCTACACCACGCGCCATAAGGAAGAGGAGGACTCTTGGAAAATGTGGTTTGACTAGTAAAAGGATTAGATTAGGCCTTGTTTAGCCTCCCCCTACTATTCCATGCACTCAATGGACTTGTTAAGGAATAGGATAGGGCATATAGCATATTGGGGAGGGAGAAGGATGAAGGGTTAAACCTTCAAGACTACGCCATATGCCCTAAGGGAGAGAATACTTGAAACACAACACAATTTTCTTTGACAAGGGGTCACTATTGATTTGGAATGAACTTTTACTTCTGTTAGCACAATTTTGACTCAATGTTGAGTTCTTGTCCATTTGGAATATGCTTTTTAGTGAGGGAGGCCAAAGGAAGGAAGCCACTTTTCCTAGGAGGGTTTTCATTGCACTAGGAGGATAGGAGGGTCTTTGAAATGCATGTTTTGTCTTTGAAAAAGGGTAGAATAGGTCGATGCTATTAGATAGAGCAAGAGAAAACTACAATAAGAAACACGCATACAACTCAGGTAAAATGCTTAAATAAACAAACTATGTGAGAGCGACCATACCCGGATGTCCTTCGGTTGGGTAGATCCCGTAGGGTTCAGAACCTTTGCAAATCTTGATGTTCTCCAAACCTAAAAATTATTCAGTTTGAACATACATAATAGTATATAGATAAATCATTTTAATGAAACTAACTTTATATCATATAAGAAAATGATTAGTTATACATCAAATTAGCATTCATATATGAATTACAACAGTATCTGATGCATAAACACAGTTAATCTTCGAACCAGGACAATGCTTCTTTTTATTGTGGAAAGCTATAACTAACACAGAGAGAATTCACCCGAGTCTTCTTCTTCTAGCTCCAAGTGGAACCGTCCTCCAGATCCATCCAATCCTAGTCTTCAACAACCTCCTTCCATAACCAATACCATGATATCTCAAGAAAGAGGGAGAATATCAACAATCAAGAAAACAAGGGTTTCCTGAAACTTGGGGAAGTGCTTGAAGCACAGGGATACCTCAAACTCAATCAGGGATAATTTCAGTATAGTAACTCTATCTCTTCTCCTCCTTAAGGCCTTCCCATAGAAGTCTATTTATACTCCTCCCAATTAGTTTTTTAGTTGGGAAACAATTGGGCCATGGGCAATAGGAGGTATCAACAGGTAAAAACCGTGAACTCTGCCCATAATTAAGGAAATTTGATTTTTTTTAATGTTTTAACAAATATATGTGGGTTGGGTATTGACTAACCCACGTGTACACACTTTTATCTCAGGGAAAAATAGTGTACATGGAATAAAACACTGTTTTTAAATGTTTGGACCAAGTCTGGAAGGAGCGGTTGCCCTAGGCCATGAACCAAGCATCACAAATACCAAGAGTGGTAAATTTTGCTATAATAGATGCCCCCTAATATATGAGGTCAGAAGGGGTACATGATGGCTGAAATGTATTAAGTATATGGAAAGAACCTTGCCGAGACTGAGAAGGACTTCAGTAGAATTTAGCCTGCCAAGCCATCAAAAAGAGATCAGAAAGAAATTGTCGTCTGAGGTGAGCATAACCATGCTCAGAGAAAGTAAAGCATGTCTGCATATCAAGTACACGTGGATCCGCCATGTATACATGTATAAAGAACTAAAATTACATAATGGATCATCTGATCATGATCGAAAAAGTACATGTCTAAATATCACATATAAGAAGATGATCAATGAAGCTGAAAGATGAAGCTGATCACTGATGTCAAAAACTAATCCCAATAGTACCAAATGAACATGATGGAATAAAATGATACTACATCACAACTCAGATGCCAGCATATAAGATGTCATTGTGAAGAACTGCAACATATACGGTGGATGGTGTCAACTAGTAGTAACAGGAGCAACTGAAAAGTGAACCAAAACATGCTGATGCAACCCAAGGTCTTCACTAACTGCCGTGGTATATTTCTACACAATAGGAATAAATGATCTGAGGTCAACCACGTGAGAAATCATTTGATTACTAGTTGATGTATACCGCTAACAAACACTAGAATACTCACCGATAATGATAATGAGAGTCAAGGTTCCCAGTACAATCTAACAGGTGTGAATGAATGAGTTGAAGACGAACACCTAGAGGAATCTATCAATCAGGGAATAATGATGGTTTCCCACTATTGATAGTGAAGGAATCTGCCATTTATGACTACAAACCCCAAGGTACCGCCAAATGGACTCTAAATTTTTGTCCCAGAGCAATGAGCCATAGTTGATAGGAAAAGATTTGCTAAAGGGAAGGCATTAAGGCATCCTTCATCAATCTAGGGTGAGTGTAACCTGTAGGCCAATAATGTGGAAGGAATCAGATGAAAAAGATATAATAACCCAATCGAAGTACGTTTCCAGTGTACACAAGATGTACCTAGCACGCGATAGAAACCCTCTGAACCAACCAATGACGAAGGTTGACACAAGGCGAGGAATCCACCAATAGGGTCAAACGGAAACCAAGGTACTGCACAAATCGCAACGTGTGATAATGAGAGTTGATATTGAACATAAGGGAAACCACTCAGTCAAAGACCCAAGATACTAATCAATGCTGAGCACAATGTGACCTATCAATAATAAAAATAGGGCTACGGTGCGGCTCTAGGCCTGCCCTCAGAGCAATATGTCTTCATCGATAAGGTCAAAACCCGCCAACAAGAAGTCAATGGAGACCTTCTCAAACCGGCATGAGCAAAGGACTAATATAATTGATGTGATGATAAACATGACACTGACAACCACAGATGGATGACTAGAAAATAGGTCAAGAGACACCACAGAGAGGCTGACTCAGGCTTACTTCCCTTGAACAAAAGCATGACACAATGATGACTATATGGTAGCATATGATAACTATGTATAAGTTTGTCATGCAAGAGGCACGAGCGAACTCTCCATCTAATTGGAAGAGGTAACCAATAAGAGGAGAACTGACTCAATAACAAGGTTAAGGCATACCTAAGTCAAACTAAATCCTGCCCAAAATGGAGGAGAGACTTTATTTTGAGTGCTTTGTTCAAGGGCTACATGACTGACTCTAGTTGCCAATAATATATGGAAATGTTGTCCCATTCCCACTCTTTTTGGTATATATAATTTTTTTGTTGTTTTCTTTAAGATGGAAAAATAATAAAGAATGCTATAGTACAGTGGAAAGAATGAGTGTCAGAGAATAAAATTATCTAGTTCCTGGGATGGGGACAATCCTATGCTCAATGCAGGAAGGTGAAACTAATCAAGGACACTCAAAGGGATGTTCCTTCCATGGGTCAAAGGATGTGTCAAGTTGCAGAAGCTAAGTGATTGCATGGTTTATTTTGCAAAAGACATGGTCAAATAAGTGGCTTAAACACGAGTCCAAGTGAAGCCAACTCAAGGCCAAAAGGTGCTAATAATCAAAATGCAATGTAGTAGTACAACTCAACATAAAGGAGCCTCTAGGGTATAAGGCTAGAAATAAACGTATAAGCAAGGAGAATTTGTCTTCAACGCACAAATCATGGCGTGACTAAAGAGGAATCTTGAGCCTATTCAGTATAACAGCATGGGCAACCAATGTTAGCGAGGTTCTAACTAAGATGCCCATGTAAATGATGGCTCTACCATCACATCACGATTTAAAAAATCGAAGAGTGAACATGGTTTTCTAACCAAGACACAATGGGGTTGACCCTATGGCTAATGTATCGTTGAATAGAGGCCAGTATGCAAGATGCAATGGAAAAAATGGTTTTCCCTACCCTATATGCCAGTGAGTGAACGATACTTGCCATGATGGGTTAGTGGTCATGGGACCGAAAAACCATCTTGAAGAAGTCCCCAAAATATCCTAAAAAATAACCCATTCTCTATAATCCAAGCCCACAAGTCAAAAAATTCATGAGACAAAAAATCAAGTTTTGAAAAATATTTTCAATTTCAATGTTATATAATGACTTTTGGACTCAGAGTTTTTTTTATTTTGTTTGGAGCAAAGAGTTGTGGATCAAAACGGAGCAAACTTGCCTCTAAACAATTCAACTGTTCAAATCACACCAAAGTTATCAGGTAACCCTCAAATCATGCTTGTAATGTTTTTTGATAGTTTTTAGAAGTTTTCATGAAGTTTTGACCGTGGGAATTCATGCCAAAAAATCCAACTCTCCATACACATGGGTTGGATGTGATTAGCCCATGTATACGATGGCCCTACACGCAACTATGTGTAAAGGGAACCCACGTGTATGCAATTTGAAGTTTAAACACAAAATCTAATAGTTGAAACTCAAATTTTTTCATGATGACTATCACATGGAGAGAGAGAGCATACAACGATTGACAATGAGGTAATGAATGACCAAAATGCACTAGATGCATTGAGAGGGTGTGGCTTATTGAAATTCTTCAAAATGCTAAACATGAAAGCCAACACATGCCTACTCGAATTGTTGATCCACTATTGGACTGTAGAGAATGACGCCTTCATGATAGATCAGATGCCTCTACGGATTGATATTGAAGACATCTACTTTACTACAGGTCTCTCCCGAATAGGGGAGGTTGTGCATTCGACTGACATGACAAGAAGTAGTCTTTCAGTAGAATACTATGTACATATATACTATCCTGGACACTTAGAAAAGATTGGAAGTCAGATTCCAATCAAACACATGGATAGTTTATCTCTGAGGATTCTATTATTTACCATTGTAAGGGTAAATGGATCAAATTCACTACATTGGGCTTCACAAGTGTCCATGAGCCTGGTAGTGGAATGCCTTACCATGGTTTTCAACTGGTGCATGCCTTTTCTAATCAACATGAAGAGCCAGCTGACCTCTATTTAGAAGGGTCAGAAAAGGAACTTTGGATATGGGACTATCTTATACTCCTTCTTCTTCGAGAAGATACTTGGGCTATGTCCGAAAGTATTTGTCTCCATCAGTAGCGCTTGAGATCCTTTGATGGGTAGATGGGCTAACTTGATGAAATGCCTTGGAGGTGAGGACATGCCTAGGACAACTTTCAATGATGAGTTTTTCACTTGGTGGGACCAACAAATCATTATAGTCGACGACTACCTATATGCTAGTATGGATTTCTGAGGAGATCCAGACTTGGTGTTGCCACCAAACATAGCATGGGGAGACATAGGTAACAATTTTTAAGTTTCTGTAAATTTTTAAGATTTTTTATTTTTTAAATATGAAATGTATTTAGAAATATTTTTGATGGGACAAAATACTGACAAAATGACCATGTTCCAGTTGTGGGTCTAGTGAGACCAGATGGATTTTTGAGGCACAGGCATTGTGAAAGAGGTGCTGAATAGGCAGTAGCTGAGACAAAGAGAGTCCTATATGGAGTTCAGAGAAACTTGGTGAGACTGACTCACCAGGTACTGATGATAGCCATAGAGGATCTACCTGAGGAGATGTAGCACCGCGTGGTAGGGGTACCACGAGACTGGGTCTGCATACTTCGATGTGTAACCAAGGTAGTAGTTACATTTTTAGCTGCTCATCCTGATTCGGGTCGATAGACAAACTGGATATGATTGTGGGTATTTCGTCCCAATTTTGTATATTATTTTTTGAACACTTTATCTATACACAGGCAATTTTATGATATATATATAGGTCCAATTTTTTTATGTTTGTTTAATTTGATGAATGATTAATATGCCAATCTAATGCTTGATTAGCAATAGAGTCTGCTAATAAATTCTTAGATTGTGGAATGTGAACATATGTAATATAAACAAATGATCATTGCAACACTCTCACTCTAAAAAATTGGTGATATAAATAAGGATCACGAACCCGATAAATGTTATTTAATTATGACACTACCAGTTATGAGTCAAGATAAACTACCAACGAATCAATCCCATAAGAAATTGCTTCGGATAGTAAATTAATAACGATAATATATTCGACAATGTTATTTAAAGCAGGACCAATACATACTCCCCTCAACACCATCAACTAGCGAAATGGATAATAAATCACCCAAGCTGTGGAAGCAAGATTCCAAGTGTGCTGACTAGCACCATTGGAAAATCTGAAATATATCAGATCATCTATCAACACCTTCCAAAGCAGATAAAAAAATGTTGATATCACAAAATTCTCAACAAATATGTACAAAAATACAATATATACAAACAAGCAATTTCTCAGCCGGAACCTAAGAAAAATACTTCTTAAGGTAGAGCCCATTTCGGGGCTCTGTCAACTTGTTCCCTTCAAAATCAACTAATTCATAAGCCCCTTTTCTAAAAACTTGTTTTACTATAAAGGGACCATACCACATAGACTTGAATTTACTTTCTCCCAAGGCATCTTTATCTTGGTCATAGACTAAGACAAGGTCGCTTTCGGAAAAGAACTAAGGATGGATAGCTTTATCATACTAAGTTTTAACCCCTTTTTTATGGGCCTTGCTTATTATGGCGGCATCTCGATGTTGCTCATTGAGATGTTCGAAATGAACGAGGAATTCTTTGAGACTATATGTCACTGGAAGAAGTTATATAGCTAGCTTAAGGGATGGAATTTCACATTCGATAGGAAAAATAGATTCCAGTCTGTAAACTAATTAAAAAGGAGTAAAAATCGATGGCAGTCTTCACCGAGGTTCATTATGCCCAGAGTACCAGGTACAACATGATGTGCCAATTGGAGTGATTTTTTATCAATTGTCCTTCGCAGGATAGCCTTGAGGGACTTATTCATGGCTTCGACTTGCCCATTGGCCTGAGAATAATATGGAGATTAATGCTCCTGCCAGAAGCCCAACTTGAGAGCCAATTCAGTCATCAGTTGATTCTGGAGCTGACTTCCATGGTCAGTGACAATCTCTCTCAGGATACCAAAATGTGAAATAACCTGATTGAAGGGAAACAAGGTTATTGTTTCACTATCGTTTTTGTAAGTAGACATGGCCTCAACCCACTTCGTAAAGTAGTCTATAGCCACAATGATGTACTTTTGATTCACCACTGAAGGCAAATTACAAGTAGTAAAGTCAATGCCTCACTTCGTAAATCGACTGATAGTGATAACAGGAAAAAGTGGAGCTGGATGCACGTGCATTTTTCGAGTATAGATTTGACAACGGTGGCAATGTTTGACCACTTCAATACAATATTTGAAACTTGAAGGCCAAAAGTAGCTGGCACCAAAATTTTCTGGGTTGTTGCAAGCCCTGATAGATGACCGCCACAAGCTCCACTGTGGAAATCATTGCATACAAATTCTGATTCTTCCAAAGTTAAGCAACACCTAAGGATTGAATCAACCCCTTTGCAATATAATGTATCACCAATGGTAACATATTTTTTGGCAACGTGACATAAATTTTGATGCTCATCCTTGGAGGAAGCAGGCGGGATGTTATAAACATATTTTGGCATTGCAAGCCCAATCTTATATGTCAATAAACCAAGGGCTATTTAACCCCTAAAAGTATTGTTTCATACTAATCAACTAATTACATCATTCCCCAGAAGTTCCACCTGACAAACCACTCAAAATTAGCCAAAACTAGACCATACTGATTGCTCCACTGTCAAGGTGTGATGCATACTGACTCCTACACTAGCCAGGTGCGATGCATACTGAAGAGGCCTTCTGTGGGGTGTGATGAGTGAGAATGGGCAAATGTCTGAGACAATTTGCTAAGTGGATGCTCATGGAATCTTCTAGAAACTTCTCCTATGACATTTGCCTCTTTGAATTCACCTAGGGATGAGTAAGAGATCCAAGAAATCTCCAAGTGGGACTAAGAGCTACAAGTGGAATGACACTAATCAAAAGCCCAGAGATGACTCACACCTTTGAAAACATCTATAAATGGATCCCTCATCTAAGAGATCTAAAGGCTGGAATTTTCTAATTTGTAAGGAAGTGTTGACAGTTTGTCTTTGAGAAGAAGCATTGTATTTTTGGGTGATCTTACTTTTCATGAGGTGAAGAAGGCTTTGATGCTGGATCAGACAGCTATGTTGTCATTCTCCCTTCTATTTTAATAATGTTCTTTGAGTTTTCCTCCATACAATCATCTACTTGTGAATCTTGTTATTTGTAAATGCCATTGTATGCTCAATGTATTTTTGATTCAGCATTGTTTATGATATAATAGATCAAGATACTTTGATGGTGTTCTATTACTTTGTTTCTACAGGTATTCTCTAAGCAGGACAAGTAGGAGAAGAGTTGCAAGCTCTATCAAGGGGGAGAGAAATCAAGCAAGGAGTCAAGCGAAAGATCCAGGTTGGTCCCTTTACTTCTCTCCTATTTATCATACATAGAGTAAATCACAAGTTTCTTTGATTGTTTGTTTCTAGGATAGCTGCCAATCCTAGTGGGACTAGAAAATCGAAAAGGCACTAGCTTTCCCAAAAACAAAATTGCAACTCCACTGGGGAGCGAATAGTTTTTTTTGTTTATTGTTGTTGTTTGCTTTATAAACTACAAACGGAGCCTAAAGTTAGCTAGATAGCCTTCAAACTGCTCTTGCTCTGCATGTGCATAGTAGATGAATGTTGCTTCAGTTAATCTCTGGTTTAGTTTATTAACTGAACATCTAACTTGCAAGCATTCTAAACACCCTTGTGGTAGCTTAGTAACCTCCCAAGATCATTCCTCTATACTTCGCTTTTTACTGTCCATCATAGCTAAGCTTAAATCACTGAAATCAGCTGCATATTTGACCAAAACCCTACCTCAGTTTCACTGCCTGGCCCATCGCACTGTCTATCACTGGAAGCCAGTATGCATCGCACCTCCCATGTGTAGCAGGTGAGATGCATCCCTGTTTCTGTGAAGCACAGGTGTGATGACTGAGTAATCCTATTTCTCTCCTTAATATTTAGGTTTTTGGTCCTTGTTTTCAGCTTTGTTTAATTGTTTTGCTGCTTATGAACAGTATCTCATTACTGAACCCTCCTTGCTTTACATAGATCAACCTCCATTTATTAGGATTAGTAAATGTTTTTATGTATTTTCCATCATTTACAGTCCTTCGTTGAAAAGTTGCATAAATCGAACTATCGTTTTGTGTCGAAAAAGAGAATGGTCGTAAAGTCAGCTTTCTCTAGATAGTCGATTGAAATTTTTGTCATGTATTTGATTTGAATTGTTAATATTTGAAGTGTTGAAAGCATTTTTCTATTCGAAATCAAAAAGCATCATTTAGTCTTCCTTTCATTTTGAAAAGAAATTGTTGAAATGTCTCTTTGAAGAAAATATTTTAGATCTATACTCAGTTTTCCTCTTTGACATTCTTCACATTAAAGGGAACGAAAAAAATACATGCATTTGCATTTGCATTTAGACTGTGTGCGAAAAATGACTTAGGAAAAGTGCATTTAGTGTGTGCTATTTTCTCTCTGTTTGAAAGAATCATAATCTTCTTTCCTTAGTAGCTAGGATTTTCATTGCTAAAAAGTAAACAACGATTGTTTATCATTTTAGATTGCATATTTAGGAATTTTACATCTACATCACATGGTGAACCTTGAAAGGAAAACTTCTAAGCAAGATAAACTCTAAAATAAATTTCAATGAACTTAACAACGCTTTGGAACCTAACGCAACACATCTAGAGGTCTAGGCTAGAGACATGTTCCAACATCATAAAATCTAGTAACTATCATTTTCATTGAAGGTTGGGTGATTCCTCCTCTTCGATACGAAAGGTGTTAGCATGAACTTGTGCTCCCCATACCATTGAGTATATATTGGGAGACCACAATAGGATCATATCCTTTATCCATAGGAAGATGTGTCTGCCGCCCTATTGATTGCAAAGCACTGAACACAGCATTCGGGAAGATTGACTGTTGTACATAATTCCTTGGTAATTTCTCTTTAATTTATCACCAAGGTGTATATTGTAGTTTTGCGATTAGTTTGGTAACCCCTCTATCTATATTTCTAGAGTACTCACTTTCGTTCATTTTCGACTCCTTAAAAGAAAAGGTTCATCTGAGCACTTGTCACTTCAGGCTCATTAAAAATCAAAGGGGGCTAGAGTCATCTTTAGCTTTTTGTCGACTCTTAAAAATTGAAAAAGTGAAGCTGTGTTAAAGCGTCATTAAAATTTATTTAATTTGGAATAACATCTCTATTCCTTCTTTGATCTTAGGTTGAGATAATGGAGTCTACCAATCAAGGAATCCCTTCTGAGGGGAATCCTAGTCCTTTCTCTTCTTGGGGAGATATTGGTGCTTTGTATATGGCCACATTGTCCCTTCCAGGAATCACAATTGGCCTACCCGTATGGCTATTCTCAATATATGTTGTTCAAAATACTATAATTCCTCAGCAATTGAATCAGCAACCAGTTAATACTAGATTTTACCCTTCACCTTCTTCTTCGTTTGTTTCTCCCTCCCCTTCTTCCTCTTCACTTGGTGAAAATAGTGATGTTTGTAACCAAGTGACTAAGAAGAAGAAGAAAGGGAAGGAGAAGAAGAAGAAGAAGTCAGTTAAGCAAGGGGGAAACCATGAATCATCTGGTGAAAATCAACACATTAAATCTCCTAGATATCCTTGTGTAATTTGTAGAGGAAACCATTTTCATCGAGATTGTCCTTGCATTTCACGGATCTTAAGAGAACGGTCTCTCCACTTGCACCATCCAGTGTCATCAATCTCTAGCGATCATGTTGACAGCACACCATCAACTAGTGAAAATGAAGCTCATGGACAGAAAGGAAAGGTCAAAATTCCATGTAGATTATGTGAAAGGAACTATCACCTTCCCCATTATCCTTTTTTGGATGAGGCCAAAAGAGTCTTGTGTAGCCATCTTGCTTCACCACAACAACTTCCATCTAGATACAAGAAACTCACCTCAAATCTTTTACTAGTTGAAAATCCGACTGACATAACTCAACCGTCGGTCGAAACACCTATCGTTGAAAGTGATTCTTCTAAATCCATACTGAACCAAATTCAATAGGTTGAGATGGCATTCGACCCAATTTTACCTTTAGAAGATCCACCTTTAGATGATACCATTCCCAAAGAGACTGAGAATGATACTGTTCAAATTCTTTTTGTCACTTCAGAGTCAGATGAACTTGGGGGAAATCTGCCCATTCCTTCACAATAGGAAGAGAACCCCCAAATTCCCACTACTCAAGGGGTTCATTCCACCATTTATTTAGTACCCCCTCCAAGCAGTCTAGTCGCTTCCTTCGATTGGAATCGACTAGCGAGATCCTGCCTTCCTTCTAATGCACCATTTCGAATCATAGTATAGGTTTACAAAATGATCGTGTCTGGCACCATCATAGATGAAGGGGCTTTAGTGAGTATCCTTTCCTCAACTGCTTGTAAAGCACTTGGTTCACCATCGCTTATGCCTGTTACACAGAATTTGTCAGGCTTCAACAAAGGAACTAGTCAACTGTTAGGGACCCTTCCTAAGTTACCCATAACTTTGAGAAGGAAAACTATTCACTTGAATGTGATGGTAGTACATCGACCGTTAGATTACAATCTGCTCCTTGGATGTAAATATGTTTACAACATGGAAGCCATTGTTTCAACACTCTTTTGAGTGATGTGTTTCCCGCATGAAGGAAAAATTGTCACTGTCAACCAGCTTTTCTTTCCTGGTTCAAACACAGCTTCAAGTCAAACATCATCCCTAAATGGTCCTTTTGTGTCAAGAATGTCTCTTCAACTTTCATTCCATCGACCTAATTACTGCAAGTAGTCTGGTGAATGTAATGAAGCTTAGGGGGCATGCACCCTTGTCTATTTTGAGATGAACCCAGCTGAAAAGATAGGTTTCCCTATAGGTTATGTGATTGGAAGTGTCACCTGACACCATTCAACTTTGTGTATTTTATGGACGAAGCCAAGGGAGTGTTTCGTTGGCTCTACTGACAAAAACAATCCTGCTTAACCACAGTGACTTCCATATGGTTACTTGGAGACTCTCCTCGTTTCAATGCCTGGGGGCATGCAAACCTTTTTTATGCAAGTGAAAAGTGACCAATTTCATTTCTTAGCTTTTTAGATTTTTTAGCTTTTTAGTTTTTTCAACTTCTTAGGTTAGGTGATTGGTCTAATCCACCATTCACCTTTGTCTACACTATGGATGAAGTAAATGAAGTGTTTAAACCATTCCGCGAGCAAAACCATCCTACCTAACCTCAGTAGTTCCTTAGCTTTCTAGTTTTTTTAGCTTTTCAATTTGGTCGTTCCTAGCTTACATAAAAAAGGAACAATGAGAAATCTTTCCGCAAGGTTCAAGCTTGTTAAAAAATAAACCAGCCACTGAGCATATTTTAATACAAGGTTCAAGCTCATTAAAAATAAACCCACCTTCAGTAAACGATCTCTGTGATTGCCATGCTATCAGCCTTTTGAGCCTTGGTTGTGTTCCGCCATCACCTCCATCCTTTTGGCTAATCAAATCCTTCCACTTGGTTGTTTACCCTTTTGAGGAATAGTTGTGATGAGTGGCCTTGTTAACCAACCTCTTCACATCACCATGTTTTGAGAACTTCCAAGCTTACCCGGAATGAGTTGTTACCTTAAATGCCACTCGTTCCCCAAAAATAAGCCTAGTTTAAACTCTTTTCAGACTCGTTAAATATGAAAAGATCGTCAAGCTATTGGCTTTTCCAACTCGTTAAAGTAATCGAAAAATGCCATCCCTCCTGTATATTTTAATCTTTTATGGACCTGAGGGATTATCGCACAAAAAGATCGTGCACATGTCTTTTCCAGCTGGCTAAAACGATTGAAAGGTCATCCCTTTTGTATTATTTTATACTTTTTCGGACTTAAGGAATTATGCTACGAAAAAGGACTGCTAGAGTTTCCTTTTCATCCCTTTTCAAACTCTCTAAACATGAAAAGTACAAAGCTATCCTTATTGTTAAACTCATTAAAACAATAGTGACAAACTTGTCCACCCATATAAGAATGAGTTTCATTGTCGCTAGGCTTGCTAAAACATAGCAATAGGTTTGCCCGAATGGCAAATTATAGAATAAGCATATGTTATCCTCCTCAAGATTGACAAAAATAAACAATTACTGGTCAGATATGACTGGGGAAAAAGGGAAGAAAACTTGAAGAACTTTAATGGTAGCAGGCCTCTCTTGAACATGACACTTTCACTCCATCACCCTGATTGAGTCAGGTTGGGTTATTCCGTTCACCAGTCATTTCACCATTGGTCCTCCATACCATCCATTTTTTGGGTTAACGCTACCAATCCATATCAGTTTCACTGATATGTTCAAGAGAATTCATTCAGAGAATTCACCATCCAACTAATGCCTCATCCACTATCACCCTCCATTTTTTATGACCCCCATTCCTGAACCTTGCATCATCAGGTCATTTCAACCTCCATAAAATCATTTGCTATGTTTCGTGTCATAGATGTGGGATACATTAAGGCCCTCCTGTGATGGGTCACTTCTTGTTAACATCAGCTCATTATCCAAGAAGTTGACTTAGAAACAATCCTTTTAGTACTTTGGAGCTTGCATGCCTCAACGTCAAGTTTCTCACTTCCAGCAACAGGTTTACATCAATGGCCTTCAACCGAAAGATTTTACATGGTGTTTGACATCAAATCAAATATTCACACCATGTGAATTGTACTATATTACCTTGAGGATCATTATCATTATCGGTGATTCCTCTCGCGCCTATTAACAGCTTACATTATTGGCTGGTAATCAGGCGATGTCCTTCCATGTTTAACTTCAGAACATCTTTTCACATGGATCGACTTGTACATTGGGTGGAGATTGAACGAGTTTGAAGACCGCTGATCTAGTTTCATCCACCTCGGCTGCGATATATTCAGGAATATAAAGACATCAAATGTACACAGAAGTTGCATAGATGGTCATCCAAGCTAAGGGATGATGACTCTACATATAAAGAATCACCAGTCCGCAACTCCAGACGATTATCTGTCCTATGTACATGAAAATGAATTTATAAAGCTGAGCATGGGAATGCCTGCCTCAGCTAGATCATGAAAGAAATATGATGATGATGTATTGTATTGTATCTTATACAGGTCACCTTCCAGTTCGAATACCTTGGATCCTCATGATAAAGCATTTCACACGACATCAAAAGATTTACGACTTCATGCTTTAGGGGGCAACTGTTATAGACATAATTGGGCACTGCAACCCTAATATTAAATGTCAATAAACGAAGGGCTATTTAACCCCTAAAAGTGTTGTTTCATACCCTAAAGGATCATAGTCAACTGATTACATCATTCCCCAAAAGTTCCACCTGAAAAACCACTCAGAATTGGCCAAAACTGGGCCATACTAATTGCTCCACTATCAAGGTAAGATGCATACCAACTCCTACACTAGCCAGGTGTGATTCATATTGAAGAGGCCTTCTGTGGGGTGCGATGAGTGAGAATGGACAAATGTCTGAGACAATTTTCTAAGTGGATTCTCATGGAATCTTCTAGAAACTTATCCTATGACACTTGCCTCTCTGAATTCGCCTAGGGATGAGTAAGAGATCCAAGAAATCTCCAAGTGGAACTAAGAACTACAAGTGGAATGACACTAATAAAAAACCCAGAGATGACTCACACCTTTGCAAACAACTATAAATGGATCCCTCATTTGAGAGATCTAAAGGCTGGAATTTTGTAATTTGTAAGGAAGTGTTGATAGTTTGTGTTTGAGAAGAAGCATTGTATTGTTGGGTGATCTTGCTTCTCATGAGGTGAAAAGGGCTTTGATGCTGGATCAGATAGCTTGGTTGTGATTCTCCCTTCTATTTTAATAAATTTCATTGAGTTTTCCTCCATACAATTGTGTACTTGTGAATCTTGTTATTTGTAAATGCCATTGTATGCTCAATGTATTTCTAATCTGCATTGCTTATGATATAATAGATCGAGATACTTTGATGGTGTTCTGTTACTTTGTTTATACAGGTATTCTCTAAGCGGGACAAGTAGGAGAAGAGTTGCAAGCTCTATCAAGGAGGAGAGAAATCAAGCAAGGTGTCAACGGAAGATCCAGGTTGGTCCCTTTGCTTCTCTCCTATCTATCATACATAGAGGAAATCACAAATTACTTTGATTGTTTGTTTCTAGGATAGCTGCCAATCCTAGTGGGACTAGCAGATCGAAAAGACACTAGTTTTCGCAGAAACATGTGAACCTCGAAGTCTGGATATATATGATGATATCTCCGTACAAGGGATCTTGTGAAGAAATGAGGAATAAATGTTCATCGAGGAAATTTTACTCATAAACAATGTCTTCCTCACAAGGTAGCTTGGAAATTAATTCTGCAAAAACCAATGACTTCTTAGACTTGGCTGACAAGAACTCAAGATCAAATTCTTGCAAAATAACAATCCATCGATTGTATTTGACCCCAATCACTCACCTACTGAGGACAAATTGAAAAGGATTAACAATCACTAGGATCAATGTGTTGCATAGCAGAATATAATGATGAAGTTGTTGGACAACATGGATAGCTTCCAAGGCCAATTTCTCAATAGGAGAATAGCATAGTTCAGGACCTACTAAGCCTTGACTCAAGTAGTAGATTACATGATTAGTGAGAGCATCATCCTCCTGAACTAGAACCATACCTATGGTTGATTCTGCCGCTGTGAGATAAAAAATAAAATCGTTGCCATAATCTAGTGGAATCAACAATGGGGTAGAGATTAATGCCTTCTTCAAGGCATCAAAAGATCATTGCACAAAGCCGTCCCATAAAAATTGAACTCGTTTCCTAAGAAAACACATAAATCCTTTGGTAATCTCAGCGTAATTTGTTATAAATCTTCTCAAGAAATTTTCGTTTCCTTGGAGACTTTGAAGTTGACGGATGGAAGACGAGAGAGGCAACTGAATTATTGTCTCAACCTTGAAAGGATTTACTCAAATACCTTCATTCAATATGATGAATCCTAACAACCGACCAGATGTGACCACAAAAACACACTTATTCGGATTCAACCGGATTTTATAAAATTGACATCTCTCAAAAACTAACCCAAGGTGGCTAGGATGATCGATTCTCTTTCGAGAACGAGTAGCTAAGTCATCCAAGTATGCTTCAATAACATGTTTGATGTTGTGGAAAGCATAACACATGGACCACTGAAACATAGCTCCAACATTTTTAAGACCAAAAGGCATATTCTTGTATGTAAACGTGCCCTAGGGACAAATAAAAGTTGTCTTATGCTGGTCCTATGGACGGATAGAAATTTGATTGTAACCAGAGAATCTGTCCATGAATGAAAAAATTTCATTACCCGAACATTCATCAACAATTTAATCAATAAAATGCGTGGGGTAATTTTCTTTTGGACAAGCTTTATTCAAGTCCCTAAAGTCGATGCAGACTCAGATCATTCCTTTCTTTTTATCTACTGGGACTGGATTGAAAACCCACTCCGTGAGAGGAACGGGGTATATGAAGCCCGCCTTAAGCAACTTTTAAATTTCAGCTTTAATAGCTGCTACTTTCCAAGGATTGACCGACCGAAGCTAATGATGAATAGGCTTGGCATTTTTGTACATCTTGATCTCATGCTGGAATATAGATGGATCCATACCAGGAATTTCCTCATAAGACCAAGTGAACACATCTCAAAATTCTTTGAAGAAGTTGGCATAAATTTGAATCTCTTTAGGGGAACAATTGGCTCTGATGAATACATTTTCTATAACATTAGGATTCCTAGAGATGTTTATAGGTATAGTTTTTGAGATAATTGACATATTACCTTCGACAAATAATTGTGCTAGAGCCAAAGGGTTTGAAACTGTACAACCATCGCTAGTAAGTAGATTGGAGAACCTAGATTCAACTTCATGCAATGGAGGAAGAAAATATGAACGATGATGTAAATCTTCCCATGGTTGATCTACACCCATCGTTGCTTCTAAAATTTCTTCCTCAGATGGTAAAACTGTATCTATGCAATCCATAGTATAATTAGAGTTAAGGGTACAAGCTAGAGCCACATCACAATCTAACTCCTCCTCTGAAAAAGGAGTGGGATGGTTGTCTATAGATTTAACGATAGATTTATAGCTAAGTTCTGCTATAGACATGGGAAATTCCATTCCATCAACCTACCCTCCATCTAATGTGGTAATAGATGAAGGTAAGGTCCAAGGGTCTAAAAAATAATGAGTTTTAAGGAACTCTTTCCTTGAAGGCCCATTGGAGGATGAAATTGTATTGATTCTAGCTGTAGGAGGGGGAAAGTCAAATATACCCATCAGGGAAGAGTACATCCTAACTCTTAAATTATCAATAGGTTGATGGGGATTATCCACCAATGGAATGGTAGAATTTGAAGTTGCATGAGATTCACTTGGAGAATAATCTAACTGATCAATTTTAACAATTCTCCCCTCATGAGGAAAACATAGGATGTCGAATAAATATGAAACTATGGCATCCATATGATAAATCTAATTCCTTCCTAAGAGGAGGTTGTAATCCAGGTTGGCATCAACGATTTCTACCTCAATATTAAAACATATAGGAAAGGTCAGGGTAATTCCGTGTGGCCTATGAGAATTTCCATCAAATGTTGTTAAGAGAGTTGGTGAAGGAACAACTGAAGGTGATCTAATGGCCTTCCAACATGACATAGACATTACACATGTGGAAGTTCCCTCATAATAACTGTTCGAAAAATATTGGTTTTTCGGTAAGTGGACTTTATTTGGAAAGCCATATGGTAAGGAAGTCTCTTTTTGACATTCAACATATCAAAAATGAGAAGTAAAGAATTCTTTGGATCCACTACCTCGATTACTGAAAGCAAAGCACTTCTCTGAGCAGGACATGACTGGAGTACATCCAATTCAAACATAGCACAAAGACTTTGAGCTAGATCTTCTACAATCGAGTAGTTCTGGGATACCCTAGTATCAGGGTTAATAATCGAGTGCTTTACGAAACCTTTCAGTATTCGAGGCATAGACTCAGTAGAGGGTCACTCAATATGAAGTGGGTTTGTGGTTTCAGGAACAGATTTAGCCTTATATCTTTCTGTTTCACCATAATCATTTGCTCATGTAGCAACGTCGACATGAGAGCTCATTATATAAACATTTGAGGAATTTTCCCTTTCCTGGTTTCCTCCTGCGGAGGTACCAACGTTCAAGTTCACACCGGCATGTAATTGCTGCCCTTAGGGAAAATGGTTAGTCAGGAAAGCTTGGGAGCTAGAGGACCCTTTTTGCACTAACAAGCACTGAGCATCTTGAATATTAGGGCAGAGGTGAGTCAAATGGTCTCCATTGCATAACTTGCATGGAAATTTAACCTTTTTCTTGGACTCTTTTCTACCCTCACCCACACCATTGTCGGGCTTGTTCGCATTACCCTTCCCTTCATGGTTCTTCTTCTTACCTTGTCCCTTCTTCTTCCCATCGGATTGTTGATTTTCTTTGGGATTAGAGGCCTGGATGACGTTTATAGAGGTAGGTTGGGAAGGCAAAGGTGTAGACAGTGCCGCCTGGTTAGAAGAAGCAGTTTCTAGATACAACCGTTGTAATTGGTTCAAAAGGTTCACCGTATTTGCATCTATTGATCCAACTATACCATCAGTGTGAGGGATTGAATTCAGTTTGGCTAAATTAACCTTAGATCTAGGAGCATCAGGTAGGATTTTCTGAAGAGTCCCAGACTGAGAATATATTAGTTCTAATTACTGGGCTCAAAAAATAACATGCTCTTCCAAATAAACACTGGAAAGAGAAACATCCTTTGAGATCTTAGGTTGTAATGATTTGAGAAACCATTCGAGACAGAACTCTAGTGGAATTTCAGCTTTGATAAGCCTTTTTTTTCATCTCCATTCCTGGATATGATCCGAAATGTGAGTTGTCGCGTCTTGATGAAAGTTGACCAGAAGCTCAGTTCGGGCTTCATAGCAGACAAAAAAATAAAAATGGTTTAAGAAAATTTTAGCCAAATCAATGAAAGAAGTATAGGTGCCCCATGGAAAATCTATATACCATTTGGTCACATTCCTGGTTAGGGTGCACTGAAATAACCTTAACCTGATCGAATCATCTATCAGGGAATTGGATGAGCACCACTCTTCCCTTCAAACTTTGGAATATCCGATGGAAGTTTGGTTGGGACTAGAGGCCAAGTCAGATTGTACCTAATTGTATCATTCATCAATTTAGTTAAGTTTGGCAAATTAAGCGTGGCCAGAAAAGGAAGTCATGGAGGACTTTGCGAATTCCATCTAGAAGGGGCAGGGTTCCCGAAGGTTTGAAAAGAATGACTTGGATTTTGAAAGGCACTAGGTTGCCTGAAGTAACTCATAGAGCCTACTGAACCAAAAGGTGATCCTTATGGTCTAGCAAAATTTGGAGTTTTGCCAACTCTTGCTGAAAATCCTCTGTAATGAGTGAAGTTACCCCATAACGAAGTATTGAGAGAAGGTGATAGCCCCTAATAAGGGTTCCATGCATTAACGAAGGGTGAAAAAATTGAAATGCATTAACTGAAGAATACGACACATTCCCTTGTTGGCTGAAAAATTGATTCCTAGCTTCTATCCCACTAACCACAGGGTTTGTCCAACTCTGGAAGGGGTTACTACCTTGACTTGTAAAAGGAAAAGGCATTGACCCTACTGTCAGATTGGAATGTGGTATATGGCCACTTCCAAATGGGAAAGCCTAAAAAGAAGTTGATCCACTGATCATGGATGTAGAGGTGGTTGATGGTATAGACAAAGGAATCAAAGGAATACCTTGAGAGGGCATTCCAAAAGGGGAATATCCAAAACTGCATGCATTAGCTTGAGAACTTCCACTGATCAAAGGAATGGAAGTGGACCCAAATATAGTTGTGCTAGGAGTGTTAGAAGGGATGGAAATAGTTCCCCCCTTGTACAGATATGGGAGTCTACATCCTTGCAACACTCGTCGTGGATGCCATGATTCCAGCAGTGGTCATCAAAGGGATAGATGTATGTAAACATGGTCTCGAAGGCCTCTGACTCAATTTCCAACGTATAACAAAACGTCTAGATGATCAGGAGAGAGAGGAGAATTCAGAGCCGCAACCAACTCTGAAAGATCTTCTACTTCAATACTATCTTTCGACTCGAAGAGTACTCGAGAAAGAATTGGTATGTTCCTCTCTAACTTTGTACTAGTACCAGGTCTATCTCATTAACTAATGCCCCGAAGTGGAGGATCAATCTCCGATGCACCTACTACCACTGGTTGGAAACCACTGGTAGAATTGCTCCTACACCTTCTAGGAGAAGGCTCCAGACTCATAGGTGAAAGCCCACGAAGTCTCTGAGACTATTGAGATGGTCGGTCAACCATTTTGAATTATTTAAAATATCTACTTAAAGACTCAAGAAAATTATAAATCTAGGTCGAATAGCAGCACAAAACACTCACTAAAATGTCCCTAAAGGTAACAGCAATCAAACATCTTCCAAGTATTTCTGCTCCGGGTGATTAGGACCGGACACCAAAATAAAAGAAAGTTAATAATAAGGGCCTTTCGAAAATAGACTAGGGTAATTACGCCCCAGGCCTACTAGTGAAGGTACTAGAGGTAGTTATGTTGACCTCCAGATAATAGCCTTTGTCAGTGCAAGCCTCCAAGCTTTGCAAGGGTACCCTCTAGAATTATTGCTAAACATGATACAATGTCAACCTCAGGTGCCATGGGATTCCCCTCCGCAGCCACCTGTGTGGATCCTAGAATAGGCAACTATGGTCACCAACTTGTATCAGAAGCTGAGTGGAACAGTCGTGAGGTAGGATCTAACAAGTAAGATAGGAGGTATCTCTCATCCTTATCTTCACTAACCCTTGTACTTTACTCCCATTCATGGAGCTCTCCCAATATCCCTAAGACTATTGGATTTCACTCTTTAATAAAACTTCTATGTTTTACAATTTAGAGCAGTCTTGGAGAGTTAACTCTCCTATCGCCTAATCTAAGGCACTAATAAACCTAAACTTGTTGGTGTATTCTGATGAAAATATAAAAGTTCTAGTTTATTTTAATTAAGCGCTTGATTTTTAATGGTTGTTCTTTTAAGTCAAGGGTATAAATGGAAATGAAACCAATGGTGTTTGTATGACGCAAAAGAAATCAATGAAAAACTAACTACATGAATGCAATCATTTGTTCTTCGATGAAAATATATCTCTACGTGGGTTCTACAAAACTTCTATGAAGCAAAAAAAAAATTCTTTTCTTTTCTTAAAACACACTTCACACACAAAAACTAAAAAGACTATTGATGCTTTAATAATGCAAAACTACCATAATGCAAGGTGTAATGAAGATGCAAGATCCCAAATTAATCTAAAAAAGAACGAAAGCAATTGTTTATAACTATTAATAAGCCAACTTAAGTGTTGAAAAGAATACAAATTTTGAATACAAAATTCTCTCCAAACAAGAAGGACAAATCACAAAATATCACAATTCACTTTCAAAAAACCAAAAGAAACCAAAATCAAACTTGGCAAAATAAAACAACAGCAATGTTTTTTAAGATCTTTTCTTTTTCAAGAAACAATCAAAACAAACTTTTGAAAGCACTATAAATGCCACTAAGACTCAAAGACCAAAAGAAGAGCACAAGGAGTCTTTGCAAGTTACAAATTTGATAACGAATGAAAACTTGAACAAAAAGGCTTCAACTTGTACTAAAAGAGCCAAACAGTAGCAAAGAGCTTGACAAACTGACCATGAAGTTAGGAAAGAAATACTTTCAAATTCATCAAAAAAGACTTCCAAAAAGGAACAAAAAGTATAAGGCCACAAAATAACGAAACGCAAAGCATGTAGACCAATAACCGAGCTTGACACTAAGATTGAAAAAAATCTGTTGTTCTAGAGGACCATAACAATCAAGAACCTCTGTAAGAAGTCTTATATACCAAAACACAAATCATAAAACTCACTCAAAAGCAAACCTAGGCCAAATCTTTTCAAATCGGAAGAGAATTCAATATAGTAAGCTCACGGAATAATAAAATTCTAGAGACAGAAATTGACCTCTCAGAGACTAAATAGACCAAGACATAAATCTTTCTGGGCAGAGAGACTTGAAAAAAAAAATACAGAAAATGGTATACGTGACTGTGTTCAAGCAAGGAGTCGTGTACACACACTTTCGATAAAGGAAACTCGAATATACGTGGGTTCAATTCATAGAAACTAGCGTGTGTACGCTACTGTAAATAGACTAAAGTGCATATACAAAGCTTTTCAAGAAAAATAAAAAACAAAGATAGATAAAAAAGACTAGACTTAAGGTCTGAGATTCTACTAGACCAAATAATATTGTCACAACAAGCAAACCAAGAACTGAGCCCTGATTGACATTGAACAACCCAAACTAGGAATAACACAGTTTTTATCCCCAGTGGAGTCGTCAATTCTATTACGGGAATAAGTACCCTAGGGCTTTGGGTTGGAACCCCAACAGAGGAAGATCAAACTACAGTAAGAAGCACTTATAAAACTCAGGGAACATGCTTAAATAAACAAACTATGTGAGAGCGACCATACCTGGATGTCCTTCATTCAGGTAGATCCTGCCAGGTTCAGGCCCTCTGCAACTCTTGATCTTCTCCAAACTTGAAAATTATTCAATTCGAACATACATAGTAGTATATAGATAAAGCATTTTAATGAAACTAACTTTATATCATACAAGTAAATCATTAGTTATACATCAAAATAACATTCATATATGAATTACAATAGTATCTTATGCATAAACACAGTTAACCTTGGAAACAAGACAACGCTTCTTTTTATTGTAGAAATCTATAACTAACATGGAGAGAATTCACCTAAGTCTTCTTCTTCTGGCTCCAAGCGGAACGTTCCTCCAGATCTATCCAATCCCAGTCTTCAACAACCTCCTTCCATAACCAGTACCATGATATCTCAAGCAAGAGGGAGAATATCAACAATCAAGGAAACAAGGGTTTCCTGAAACTTGGGAAGTGCTTGAAGCATAGGGATACTTCAGACTCAGTCAGAGATAATATTGGTATAATAACTCTATCTCTTCTCCTCCTTAAGTCCTTCTCATAGAAGTCTATTTATACTCCTCCCAATTAATTTTTTAGTTGGGAAACAATTGGTCCACAGGTAATAGGAGGTAATCAATAGGTAAAATCCATGAACTCTACCCATAATTAAGGAAATTTAATTTTTTTAAGTGTTTTAACACATATACACAGGTTGGGTATTGACTAACCCATGGGTACACACTTTTATCTTAGGGAAAGGTAGCGTACAAGGAATAAAACATTGTTTTTAAAATATTTGGACCAAGTCTTGAAGGAGGGGTTGCCCTAGGCCATAAACCAAGCATCACAAATACCAGGGGTGGTAAATGGTTATATAATAGAGTGATATATGTTTCATGCAAGGTAGAGGTTATTAAAATTCAATGTCGTAAGTCCGTATAAGTAAGAAGGATTAGGTGACTACCCTTTTGGACGATCATAATCTGCATTATATTTGAGGTGATCTTTGTTGGGTTGTGTTATATTCTTTCCACAACTAGCCCACATAGTTAATTGGGGGATTAGAGGGGGGACGGAGCCCCCCTTCGTTATGCTGATTGTGTAGCGGGGGAGTGTCACAGTGGGTTTGAGTTGTACCTGTAACCCCACATTATGGGGTCCAGGGCAGCGCCCTAGAAAATTTTGGTTTTGGACCCTATGTTAGGTTGGGAAGACCCACCTCTAGTTTGTGCATGATTTTCACACATGTTATTTAGACGCGATGGTTTTCGGTCCATGGTCTTGGATGCTTCGACATGTATAAATATGTATTATAACATTGAAAGGAACATAATGAAAAATCAAGCTGGTTGTCCCAATTTTGGAATCCAGGGGAAAATCTTTGTGTATATGTGTTTTATGTGTTATGCTCTCGCATTGTTTATTTTTTATGTTTTAGAATTCGTATGTAGGTAATTTATGTATGGGGTTAAAACCTACATTTGGTATCAGAGTTGTTTTGGCTTCAACGCGATGCCTTTGTTGCTGAGGGGTTTCGCTCAGGCCTGTCGCAAACCCTATTCAGTGGGAGAACTGCGAGATCGATTCTGGTGGTAAAAGAAGATGACGAGTAGTGGAAAGATAGAGATCAAGAAATTTAATGGTCAGAGTTTTGAGTTGTGGAAACTCAAGATGGAGGATCTATTGGTGGATAAAGATCAGTGGATCGTGGTAGATCTGGTAGTAAACCAACGCGAGTGTACGATGAAGAATGGAAGAAGTTGGATCGGAAGGCAAAAAGCACAACACGATTGTGTGTCTCAGATTTAGTATTGTTGAATGTATCAGGGGAAGATACAGTGAAGGCTTTGTGGGACAAGTTAGGGACTTTGTACCAATCTAAGTCTCTGGTGAATAAACTATTCCTACAGAAAAAGCTGTATAACCTAACGATGAAAGATGAAGACTCGGTGACAGAGCATCTAAACACATTTAATACTGTGGTAAGTCAGTTAGCATATGTTGATATTAAAATTTCTGATGAAGATAAGTGCATTAGTTGGTTGTGTTCTCTACCAGATTCATGGGATAGTATAGTTATTGCAATAGGTAGCAATGCAACTACCTTGCAGTTGGATGAAATAGTCTCATCCTTGCTGACGGAGGAGATGAGATGGAAAAATATGGAGAGCCAAAATGGTGATGCCTTGTCTGTACAAGGATGGTCCCATCTAAATCTAGAGGGAGATCTAAATCTCCAAGAAAACTTGTAAAGGTGGTGTGCTAGAAATGTGGAAAGGAAGGGCACTACAAAAGGGATTGTAAATCTAAAGCTCTTGATAAAGGAAAGGGATCTGATGATGGTCCTTCTGTAGAGGTGAAAACCACCTCAGATGAAGTTGGGGATGTGTACTTGGCTTCTTCAAGTACACATGTAGATCATGAGGCATGGTTGATTGACTCAGGTGCATGACTCAGGTGCATCCTTTCACTTCGCTCCCCATAGAGAGTGGTTCTGCGAGTATGAGAAATATGATGGTGGTGATGTCTTCTTGGGGGATGATAAGAAGCCTAGAATCATTGGTCGTGGAAAAGTAAAGTTAATGTTGCAAGGTAGAAGGGTTAGAACACTTCCAGGTGCTCTACATATTCCTGCATTGGCTAGAAATCTGATTTTTGTAAGCAAGCTCAATGATGCAGGTGTAAGGAGAGCGTTCGAGAAAGATACATGCAAGATGGTTCGGGGAGCATTGGTATTGATTCAAAGAGTTTGGATTGGAACTCTGTACAAGCTGCAAGGTAGCACTATTGTTGATGGGTGCAATAGTTTTGTGGTTCCTGAAAGTGGAGCTGAAAATCTAGTGGTCTCTGGAGAGAAGACCATGTTGTGGCATCAAAGTGTTACCAGGAATAGTGTCCACTTAGAGCTACTATTCCCACTAAGACTGGTAGCTATCTTAGAAACAAACAAGTTAAAATGACTTTCGCTTTCCTTTATGAAAAATAGACAAGAGGGGAACAAAGGAGACCAACCTTTGTCTTATGCTTGGTTCCTTACTCGGTTCCTCTCCTTCTCGATAGATATTTGCCACTCCTTCTTTGTCTACACAGCTTCAAAGAGCACCTATGGAATCAAAGCAGCACAATACTATTGAAGAACAGATATCTATATTCATAAACAACATAGGACCAGATATGTATTGACCACACAAATGCATATACAATCAAACATACAAGAATGTGGAGGAAAACTTGAATAGCTTTATTAATATCAAGAATAGCAAGAGGATTACAACCAATTGTTCTGACCCAGCATCATCCTCCAGCAAGAAATCCCATCTTCACCTCAAGTAAATCTTATCTTACCCAACACTATGATGTTACACTAGAAAACCAACAACACTTCTCTACAAGATACAAGATTCTAGCCTCTGGATCCCTGTGATGAGGGATCCATATATAGATGATTGTAGGGGTTGAGTCAGCTTCTGGGATTTTGATTAGTGTCCTCTCTCTGATAGTTCTTGATTACACTTGGAGATTAATGATCTCTTACTCATCCCTCGTCGAAATCAGAGAGGCAAGTGTCAGAGGGGAAGTTTCTGGAAGATTCTATGATCTTCCACCTCGAAAACTGTCTCTGCCATTTGTCTATTCTCACCCATCGCACCCTACAGAGGGGCCATCCAGTATGCATTGCACCCTTTACACTGGGAAGCTGATATGCATCGTACCCTCTGCACTGGGCATTCAGCATGGTCTAGTTTTGACCATTTTTGGGCAGTTTTGTGTGGAGAACTTCTGGGAGATGATGTAAGCATCTGACCTTGTTCCTTTAGGTAGTGAAGCAACACTTTTAGGGACTTAGGAGCCCTTAGTTTATAGACATTTATGATTGGGGTTGCAGTGCCAAAAAATGTCTATGACAGTTGCCCCCTAAAGCATGAGGTTGTTAATCTTTTGATGTCGAGTGAAATGCTTTACCATGAGGATCCGAAGTTTTTCCGAGCTGGGAGGCAACCTGTAATAAGATATAATACAATACATTATCTTCATAATATTTTTCATGATCTAGCTAAGGCGGGCATTCCCATGTTCAGCTTTATAAATTCATGTTCACGTACATAGGACAGACAACCATCTGTGTAGCAGACTGATGATTCGAACGGAGTCATCATCCTTTGATTTGGACGATGATCTGTTTGGCAATGATCCACATTTGCTGTCTTTATATTCCTGAATATATTGCAGGCCGGATGGATGAAACTACATCCAGGGCAATCAAAACTCGTTCCATCTTCACTCGGAGTACAAGTCGATCCATGTGGAAAATGTTCTAGAGTCGAACATGGAAAGACGTCGCCTGATTACCAGCCAATGTTGTAAGTTGTTAACAGGCACGAGAGGTATCACCAATAATGTCAATGATCCTCAATGTACTACAGTATAATTTGCGTGGTGTGAAAAAGGAGTTGGCGTCGAACACCACGCAAAATCTTCCAGTCGAAGGCCATTGATGTAAACCTGTCGCTGAAAGTGAGAAACTTGCCATTAAGGCATGCAAGCTTCAAAGCACTGAAAGGGGTTATTCCTAAGTCAACTTCTTCGATAATGAGTTGATGTCAAAAATAAGTGACCCGTCGTAGGAGGGCCTTAATGAATCCCACATCTATGACACGGAACAGAGCAAATGATTTTGGAGGTGAAAACGATCTGATGACACAGGGTTCAGGGTGGCGGTCATGAAAGAATCGAGCGTGAATGTATTGTAGCGGATGAGACACAGGTGAATTATCTGAGCGACTTCTCTTGAACATACCGGAAACACTGATGATGGATTGGTAGTGTTAACTCCAAATATGGATGGTGTGACGGACCAATGGTGATATGACCAATGAACGGAACAACCCAACCCGACTCGGATACGGAGAGAAAGTGTCATGTTCAAGAGCGACTTGCTACCAATAAAGTTTCTTGAAGTTTTCTTCCCAATTTTCCCCAGTCATTGCTGACCAGTACCTCTTTATTTTTGTCAAGCTTAAGCAAGATAACATATGCTTGTTCTATAATTCGCCCTTTGGACGAACCTGTCGCTATGTTTTAGTGAGCCTAATGACAGTGAAACTTGTTCTCGTCCATTTGGACAAGTTTGTTGCTATTAGGTTTTAACGAGTTTAACAACAAAGATAACTTGGTCCTTTTCAATTTTAGAGAGTCTGAAAGGGACAAAAAGGAAACTCCAATGATTCTTTTTCTTCATTAATCCCTTAAGTCCGAAGAAGCATAAAATAATCGAAAGGGATGAATTTTCGATAGTTTTAACGAGCCGAACAAGACAAGCACTCGATCTTTTTGTGTAATAATCCCTCAAGTCTAAAAATATTAAAATCTAGAGGAGGGTTAGCACTTTTGATGTCTTTAACGAGCCAAAGAGGCTAATCGCTCTGCAATCTTTTCATATTTTACAAGTCAATTGAAAAGAGCTTAAAGGAGACTCGTTTTTCAAGGAAATGAGTGATGATTTCGGGTAGCAGCTGATTCTAGGTAAGGTTTGGAATTTTCCAATCACGGCAGTGTCACAAGGATGGCTAACAGAATCACTCTTCGCAAATGTTCCTCGAAAGGGGTAAACAATGAAATGGAGGCGAATGATCGGCTAAAACAGAGTGGAGGTGATGATGAGAACATGACCAAGGCTAAAAAGCTGATGATAATGCATTCACAATGTTTATTTACCAAGGATCGGTTCATTTTTTAATGAACTTAAACTCTGGGGGAAACATTTTCTCATTGCTTATGTTTATTTTTTAACGAGCTTGAATTCTGCGCTAAAATTGCTCGTGCCAATCATATAATAATGATATCTCATCTCAGATGCCATTTTTTATGGAGCTTGCACCTTTTAAAGCTTTAACCCCACATCCTTTCTTTATGCAAGCTAGGAAATGACCAATCCTATGAGTTTAAAGGGTTAGAGGACCTACAAATTTAAAAAATAAATGGTCGCTCTTTGCTTGCATGCAAAAACGTTTGCATGCCCCCAGGTATAATGAAAAATTTCCAGGTTACCATATAGAAGATCTT
>APFE030767517.1:295861-316831 GCA_000404065.3 Pinus taeda | reverse complement strand
GGGGGGGGTCACAGGGGGTTTTAGGTGTACCCATAACCCCACTTTATGGGGTCTAGGGCAACACCCCAGAAAATTTTGGTTGTGGACCCTATGTTAGGTTTGGCAGACCCACCTATGGTTTTGTGCATGATTTTCACACATGTTTTTTGGACGCATTGGTTTTTGGTCCATGGTATTGGATGCTTCGACATGTATAGACATGTATTATAACATTGAAAGGAACATAATGAAAAATCAAGCTGGTAGTATCGATTTTGGAATCCAAGGGAAAATCTCTACATATATGTGTTTTATGTGTTATGCTCTGTCATTGTTTATTTTTTGTGTTTTAGAATTCGTATGCATGTAATTTCTATACGGGGTTAAAACCTACAATCTTTGGGAGGAATTATTGCACCAACATTGCGGATTAGGATTGCATCATTGAGGCCCATGGATAGGTTAAGATACTCACTTGGTAAGAGGTCTAATTCCCTCACAACTTATACTAGGCTAAAGGACCAAGAAGGGCTTGAAAATGGCTAAGTGTGAGACCAATAAAGTAAAAGGGAGAAATGCATCTGAACATGACTCAAATGTGTATCACATGCATAAAACCATCCATGCAAGCCAAAATGATACATAGGTCTCATGGATGACAATAAAAACTAGAAACAACAACAAAGCGATACTTACTTATAAGTGTCACAGTTGAAACAACACATTACAACACTTCGAACACGAGTTATGAGAGAAGTGATGAATGTGACCAAAAGGTATGCTAAGCTGTAGGAATGTTTATAGCACATATTCTAATTATATGTAAGACAATCTCATATAGAAGAGTGCACTAGAACAAACTTTGGTGATACACAAAGGTGCGACACATGCATGAGTGAAAACAACTAAAGAGACACTTGTGATAGGAGGAAAACATAAAGATGACACTTGTAAAATGTGAACAACCTTCAAAGAGACACATTCCAAAGTGAATATAACATGAAAAAAACACTTATTAAAGTGAAATAGAGTGAAAGTGACATCCACGAATGTTAAAGTGAAAGTGTGTAAAAGATGACAATTGAGAAAACTCGTCGAACTAAAAGTATAATTGGAATCAAAATGAGGGAGAATATTAGTTGAAAGTGTGCATTTGCTGTCGACATGAGATAAACATTGCATCTTCTCCATCTTGATGGATATTTCTATGCATGTTCGAGCCTTTGTAAAGGAAGTGTATTTTTCAATTGATTACATGCTCGACATGTGTGAGTAAGTGACTTGGCAGTTAAAACTCAGAAGAATACTTGAAACTTTTCGAATACATCAACCCACCATGGATTAACCATAAGGTGATAAATCGTAAGATCCATAGTTGGCTTCAAAATTCATGTGTTGGAATATTTTGGAGGATGTTGATCATAGCATCAACAAGATGATAATAATTATATATATGTTATATATATATATATATTATATATATATATATATATATTATAATTATATGAGTTTAAACCCAATCCAATGAAAAACGTTATTTTTTATTTTTTATACTAAAGTATTGATTCACTTTATTTATACAAGAGAAATTAGTGTTGGACTCCTAGTTCTGGATTCCATCACTCATATGCCCTCAACAAAGAGTTACCTAGGGTCGAAAATTTCATAGAATAACCTTAGGTCTCCATTGTATCATTTCTCTAGTCCTCTTGCCCTATTAATTACACATGTTTATATACATAATTTCCATAGAGACCAATCATCATAGAAAAATTAAATCTAATTGTATTAATATGCAAAAACTTTCATAATACTCATTCTGATATAATAAACAAAATATTTATTTATAAGTTCTCATTATTATTCCTACTTCAATCATAAAATGACCCTGAGACCTCACATACTTAGTACAAAATAAAAAATAACTCAAAAACTTATCTAATTATTTTTGAAATACAATAGAAGTTTCCACATTCTCCTCAACCATTGAAATACAGTCTCAGTAGTTGCCCCAGAGCACTAGTCTCTTTTATCTCCCACATGGTTTTTAAACATGTCCCACCCATGACATTTATGTCCTTTCACATTAGTTTTGGTAGTTAGATTAGTAGAAAAGGGTCCTCTCCCTTACAAAATGGAGGATTTTTCCTTTTTCTCTATTTCCTACTGTTTCTTCAACCATAACCGATTTTAACTATTTCGTTGTAGTTAAGAGTCTAACCTTTAACATGGTGACTTCTTGTTTATTTCCAAAAATAATAATAAGTAAAACAATTTTATTTTATTAACATAATAAATATTTACAATCTCATAAAATATTCACTTTTCACTTTTTAGCTTTTTAGCCACATGTCAAACTTATTAAATCATAAGTCTTTTGTAGAACAAATTTTAGTAAGGGTACTACAAGTCCTCATGGTGCGTTAGGATCTGGTATTTTGGGCTTGCATTATCAATAAAGGACTCATGCAATCATTGACAAAGGGTGGTGGTAAGGAAAGGGAAGGCTAAATCCTTCACCAATAGATATTATATGCCTCATTCTTTAGGCACTACGAAAAAATAAGTGGCCACATAGGCCCAATCGGAATTCAGCCAACACATGACTTACCACATTATGAATAAATATCCTTTGGGAAATATGTTGTTGGAAAGAGGATGGAGTTGCATGCACAAGAATAATATATATTACATTAGTTTTCTTTTGGAAAAGATTATGTAATTACATATGAAAATAAATAGATAATGGGTTAATTTATTTTTAATAGGCTTATATAATTATGTGCACAAAGATAAAAACTAAGAGGTTAGTATCCTTTAAAATAATATGGATAGTTGTAGTGGTTTTCCTTTGGAAAAGAATATGTGCTTGTGTGAGGGGAATAATAGTTAATGTGGTATTTATCTATGGACATGAATGATAGTTATATGCTTTTTATTAATTTGTCTGTCGTGATGTTAAAGAGGGAATGTCATGATATTTTTTTTATGTTTTATGTATTTTCACAAATAGGTGTCGAAGCATCAATAGTATAAATTTATTACTGGTTTGATTAATGTTTGATATATCGTGATATCAAAGGTTGTTGATAGTAGAAGTTGCAGAAAAGAGTGCGAAATATGAAAAATATGTATTATATTTAACATCATGGAAAGCAATAAACTAGTGGTCTATGTGGATTGAAGGAATGTCAATTGCAGGATAATCCACTAATGGAAAGAACCAAGCCCGAAAGACACAATGCTCAAGGATTTGTGACTAAATTATATCATGATGATTGTAATAACTTATAGATAGTTATGTTGTTTCTAAGATGATATTTATTTGTAATATTTTATGACATTGGTCAAGGGATGGACTCGCTTACAAGTCATTGAGTGAGGGTTGAACATTCTCACGAGCGTTTAATAAAATTAAATGTTTTATGGTTTTCACCCTACGATTTTTCTAGGCTATATCAATGTTCCATGATGTGTTTGCCTATTGTGTCATTCTAATGATGTTGATTCATTGCATCACATGATGTCTACATTATAAAGTATGTGATAAATGAACCCAGTTAAAAGAATCATGGAAATGATGTAAGGTTACATCATGTTGTCATACTGCAACAATGGTTGTTATGTTACGTGATTTACTAGTCCATTCCTTAAGGATACTCTATGTAATGATGATGATGTCATCCAATGGTCAGTTAAAGAATATGGAATGGTGAATTCAAATTATTATTTGTTAGTAATTCCATTAAAAAAGTCTAACTCTATGGATTTTTACTTGAGGTTACCAAGGGATGTTACAAGTGGTATCAGAGAAAAAGGTTTTAGCATTGGCCCCTTTTGGGAGTCGGCAAGTGAAAAAGAAATAGAGGTATGATACTAGTGGGAATCAACTCAGGTTTGATTCTAACAATATACATAACGATAAATGCAATAGACTACTTTTGACATGAGATGCATGATGTGATGTTAATAATCACATTAAATAATGGTAAGTGAAAATGTTTTTTTTTAATGTGCTAATGGAATTAATGTATATAAAAGAGGATAAATCGTTTATTACACTTATCAACAATCTTGACCACTCACTAGTGATAATAAGGATTAAATACCAACCTTTTCATACATAATGTTAGACAATGATTATGCACATTTAAAGAACATGACTAAATTTACAATGCACTTATTATAAAGAATGCATGCATGTATTGATATTGTGATAATGAAAGGATGTAAAAGGTGGGGGTTGTGCTTGAAGAGGACAACAATATGTTTTAAAATGCATTGAGAGAGCCCCTTTTATAATTTAAGGATAAACAATAAGTCAAGAAGAAAAAGGTGTTAATTTTTTTCACATGGTAGATAGTTATGGTCAATTGTGAAGGACAATGAGGCCTTGGGATAATGGTGGTTTCCTAGTCAAATTTACTCTCCCTAGAGATAGATCATCCTAGTAAGGGAAAAGTGTCGGCCAATATGGCGAAGAGAGGAAAAATCCTGAGGTGACTCTATTGATTTTGGAGCCTATTGGACGAGGCCCAAATAATGAGTTCTTGAGCTCTAAATTCCTTATAGTCATGACATTGTCAAAGGAATAGGAATGATGCTACCAAGAGGAATCCTATGTTATAACAGGTATGGTCTCTCTCAGAGAACTATATGGATGTGAAAATGGCTCAATATGGTTGTGGAAACCAATTCCCATTGGTTGGGAGCACTCATTTTCCACTGTGGTTCTCATAGTTGAAAAAATTATATGTATTGTGTTTAAAATGAATTTTCCATATGGCTCTGTAATAATTTATGTACATATTGAAGGGAAAAAATACTAGTGCTCAGAAAGAAATCATTGGAACTATAAGCTCCTTTATTGTTTTACCAATCTTGTGAATGTCTTTAGTGGGAGGCTAAGATAGTATGCACTTGAAGCAGTGATTTATCATCTTAATTATTAGAGAGTTAGGTGTTCTCTGAGTACTTGTAAATGTAATATGTGGACGTCTTTAGTAGGCGGCTAAGACAATATGCACTAAGTGTAGGATTTATCATTTTGATTATTAGAGTGTTGAGAACTCTCTAATTACTTGTGGAAGTATTGTGATTAAAAAATAATTTGAAATTGCATATATAATTAATGATTAAAAATGTTGTGATTACTATGATTATACTTAGTTTGTTGATCATATATTATAGGGTACTTTCCATGGAGGCTGAGGAATTATTGCATAAGGTAACCATGATTTCCAAGGGTACTTGGAATGTAACGATAACTTGGTATAGAGATTTTGTTTTGTTTCTATAAGGTTGAATAATGGTTAAGTGATAGAAAGTAGAAATTGAATATTTTTTCGTAGTTGTAAATGCTTATGATTATTGACAAAAAAATATTATTTTTTATTATTGGTATTTCTTGGAAAATAAATCCTTGATTTTGAAGGGGAAGGACCCCATTTTGGGTTGTTCAAATTGTTATATCATGAGTAAAATTTAATGTTCCAGCGAGAGATGAACATCAAGGATGGTGTTCTCTTTAAGGGGTGAGTATGTAATATCCCGACCCATAATGCTCATGTATTGAAATATGGTAAAATATTATTAATTTATTTAACTGTCCCATCAAGAATTCATTGCAAAACTAATTATTGTAAAAGCTCATATATTTTGCATGAGTAAAAGTATTATTATAAATTGTTTCCACCAGGAACCAGTGACGAGTTAAATGAAATCTTGGCAACTTTCTTTTTGTTCTTTTAGCTCACCATGGATCCATACTATGGAAAAAAAGGGTAGACCCTTTTGTTGTATGGAGGTGTTGTGATTATTAAAAATAGGGGAGGGGGCATTGTATAGTTTGAATATTTTGTTCTCTTTCAGAGTATGTTTTTGTAATACTCCCTTTACAATAGTTATTATTTGTTAACAATTGTTATTTAGACATGAACATCTTCAGAAGTCACAATAGAAATGATGCCATGGTCCTTATCTCTCATATGAAATTGGATGAGTAGTGCATCTCTAAAATAAACAGAAGGGATTTTAAGGATTGGAGTTTTGAATCATTCTTTCCTTGTGAATTAAAATTAGTCTCAGTGTGTTTCTCCTCATTGTCAATTAGTTCTCCTTGTATGTTATCAATTATGATTTCACAAATACATCTCCGCTACTAGTCATATGGAATCACTTGAGGATTAGTTAGAGATCAAGTCAGTTGACCTGAGGTCATCAGTCCTAGAACTATTAATGTTTAAATCAAATGTTGGAGGTTGCTTCTTCCAAATTTTTAAAGATGAACAATTGAAGTGCTGTAGTTCAAATAGAGAAAAGTTAATTTCTTAGAAAGTTTATTTTTCCTCTGTGCAAATTTAGGTGTGTCTAATCATAGTATTGTTATTTAAAATGAATTACTTACTTTTGTGCACAAAGGCATAGTCAATTTGGTTAATTTATATGGAAAGTCTTGCAAAATTCCTATGCGTTAAAAAAATTGCAGGGGTATATGTGTTCTCAAAAATATTTGTTTAGTCCATGAATATAACAAGATAAGTTAGGAATGTTGTTTTACTTAAAAGATAATTCACATGAATCCTGCACACAAAAGATATAAGAAGTCGTGATATTTTCCATGAAACATAATTGCATGTGAACTTTGGTTATGAAAAGAAAAATGAACTAAGTTATTTCATTAAACATATTGATGGACATTTTCATGTGATTCCTATACATTAGATCCTAAATGGAAACATTACACTCTTAAAGATAATATGTGCTTATGTGCATAGGAATAATATATATTATATTTCATTTCTAGAAATGAATATGTGAATTTATCTGCATGGGAAGAAATAAATTACTATTTTAGTTATTGAAAAGGAAATATACATTTGCATGCATAAAAAGAATAACTAAATGTGATAGGTTTTGCCTAGAAACGAAATAAGTTTTGCATGCATAAAAAGAATAGCTATTAAGTTAGACTTCTTGGAAAGCAATGTCTTGTGTGCATGAAAAGGATAGCTAATGTGTTAGTGTTCTTGGAAAAGAACATTTGTATATATGCACAAAAGAAATGGTTGTTGTATTTCTTGAGAAATAAATGTGATTTTTGCATGTAAGATTTAGTTAGCTTCTTTTAGAAAGAAAGTTGTTTTATGCATGCAAGATTAATATTTATCATGTTAATTTATTTTGAAAAGAACAAGTAGTTCCATGCAAGAAATCATAACTATTATGTTAGTTTTATTTTGGAGTTGTTCGTGTGTTTATAATGTACAATATCTATTGTGAATAACTCTCCTTTGGGAAAGATGATGTTGGAAAGAACATGCAGTTACATGCACAAAAATAATATATATTACATTAGTTTTCTTTTGGAAAAAACCATGCATTTGCATGCGTACGAATAATATCCATTGTATTAGCTCTTTTGGGAAAGAATGCATAATTGGATATACAAAGAAACCATTGAGGGGTTATTTTCCTTTGAATAAGCTTATATGATTACATTCATTAAGATCAAAGATAAGATGTTGGTATGCTTTAAAATAATATGGACAGTTGTAGTGGTTGGCCTTTGGAAAAGATTGTTTTCATTTGCGAAGGGAACAATAGTTAATGTAGTATTTATCAATAGACATGCTTGATATTTATATGCCTTTTATTAATGTTTGTGTAGTGATTTTAAAGAAGTTATGTACTGACATTTTGTTTATGTTTTATGTATGATCACGAATATATGTTGAAGTATCAATAGTATAGATTTATTATTGGTTTGATTAATATTTGATGTAATCTTGATATCAGAGGTTGTTGACATTAGAAGTCATAGAAATGACTATGGCATATGAAAAATATGGATTATATTTAACACTATGGAAAGCACTAAAATAGTGCCCTATACGGATTCAAGTAATGCCAGTTATAGGATAATCCATTGATGGGTAGGACCATGCCCCAAAGACACAATGCTCAAGGATTTTGTGGGTAAATGCTATCATGACGCTTGTAATAGCTTATAGTTAGTCATGTTTCATCTAAAATGATATTTATTTGTATTTTATGACAATGGGGGTATGAACTCCCTTACAAGCCATTGAGTGAGGGGTGAACACCCTCACGAGCGTTTAATAGAATTAAACGTTTGTTGGTTTTCACCCTATGGGGTCTCCAAGGTATATCAATGTTCAATGATGTGCTTTTATATTATTCCAATCTAATGATGTTGGTTACTTGCATGGCATGATGTTTACATTATGAAGTATATGATTAATGAACCCACTTAAAAGAATCATGAAAATGATGCAAAGTTACATTAGGTTACTATACTAGAACAATGGTTGTTATGTTATGTGATTTCCTATTCCATTCCCAAAGTTTATCTATGTAATGATGTTGATGTCATCCAATGGTGAGTTAAATAATATGGAATGGTGAATTTATATTATTTTGTGTTGGTAATTACATAAATATTTCTAACTCTATGCATTTTTACTTGAGGTTACCATGGATGCTACAATAATGTAGTTATACAAATTAACTGACTCGTAAATTTTAATAGCCATCAATCAATGACAAACATCATAACATTTACTTCATAATACATCTTAACTTGTGAAAAAAAATCATAAAAATAACTAAATTATAAATTTATACCAATTTGTTTTTATTATGACTACGATTGGTTCTAACAAAACCTATATGATCAACATGCTTCCAAAGGAATCCTTGGAGGGGGACCCTGCTCCCCCACCCCCTCATTCCCTAACTCCAGAAGAAGAAGTGACAACATTTAGTAATGTGGTAGTTTCCATATCAAATCGTACTCACAAAATTTTTGGGCCAATAAGATTCTTCAAGAAGGCTGAAGTGATCCCTACCATTTCTCTACTGTCGAAGGTTAGGAGAACGTCTATAGAATTTTTTGAAAGGCCTTAGTTGGGAAATTTATGGGAATATGGCCCTCCTCACGATCAATTGAACTTTGGGTCAAAAAATCTTGGAGAGACAATATGAAACGTCATATTTGTCTCTATCCATGCAGAAATGGGTTCTTTATGTTCTTATTTGAGCTCAAAGAAGATAGAGATGTAATATTTTGAAATGGGCCCTATTTCTTCATATCTAGGGGTATGCATCTCAGCAAATGGACTCTTTATTTTAACCCAAATGAAGACATACCCATCAAAATCCTAGTTTGGGTTAAACTTCCTCACTTGCCCCTCTCCTATTAGAGTAGATTATTTGAGAGACATTGGAAATGGGGTTGGGAAGTACCTGGATTGGACCAAACTAAAAGGGTCCTAATTTTCCTGTCCCAAAATTTGTGTTGAGGTTGATTTTGAAAATTTCCTCCCCTCATAGATTAATCTCACGTTGGGGCAATGGAAGTATGGTCAAACCCTAGACTATGAGAAAATCCCATTCAAGTGCAGATACTCTCATGGGTATGGAAAATTCATGAAGGATTATGAAAAATCCCCTATCAGAAAAGGACCAGATTCATAGGCCAATCAAGGGTAACAATGGAAAATGTAGAAGCATGGAGGGAATAGAGGCAAGGGAGAAGCTGACAAAAATCAACCTCCCATAAAGAATATCGTGGCCTTAACTTCTAAGAATCAATATGAAGTGCTGCAGGATCTTGAGGAGAATGATACTTTATTACAAAACCCCATAGATCTAAAGCCTTCAAATCAAATTGAGTTGAACAATGAGGGAGAAAAGGGTCAATCTCAGAAAAACGTAGGAGATAGAAAAATTTTTTGCAACCAAGCCAACCCTCAAGATACCCGGGATCGAGGAGAGGAAAATCGCTCATAAGATGTTAAGGAGTTGGGGATTAATCACATAGGCACAATGGTAGTAACTCATAACAAGGCCCATTCCCTTAATTGGGCTGATGAGGGGAGTAGTCAAAAAGTAGAAAGTGGGAAAAATAAGGGAAGTCCCATGAAAAAACTAGCTCGAGAAAGAGAGGAAAAGCTAAATAAGAAGTTGGGAATATAATCAATTATCTCTAAAGCCATAAAAGGTAAGACCAACAAAGGAGTGGAAGCTATGGAGATACGTGGAGGAGCTGCATCCAACCCTTTGAGAATCTCATGATATTTATATCTTAGAACATAAGGGGTATTGGGAACCGCATTAAATCCTTGGCAATAGAAGATTTGGTGCATCATGAAAAACCATGGATGATATTTCTTCAAGTAACAAAGCTCATGGGGAAGGAAGTATTGTAATAAACAAAGTCCTTTTGGTGTGACAATTATGGTATCACATAAGACTCTAGAGGGGATTTTGGAGGTATAGGTATGTTTTGGTCCAATTCCTTTTTTCTTGTTGTTGATATCCTTCAATATCCCTTTTGGCTGGTGGCCCCTTTGCAGAGAAGGACATAGGAGCATGGATCCCTATGATATGTGTATATGATCCTATGCAATTTGTGAAAAAATTTAATTTTGGAACTCCTTTAATTTAATCAAGGAAAGATATTGGCATGTCAACTACATTCTTTGATTTTTTAACACTATGCTAAGGTTTGCGAAGAAGAGAGGGGGATGTCTAGTTCATGATCCCTTTCACGAGAAAGTCAATGAACTCATAGTAGATTGGGATCTGGTGGATCTTCCATTGAAATCTAGGAAATAAACCTAGTCCAATAAGTGTGTTGGATAAAATTACATTACAGTTAGGTTGTATTAGTTCCTAATTCATAGCAGTTGGCTAATATTTGGTTTTCATTTCTCCTCGTCCATTTTAGTAAATGGAGTTTCTAGACACCACCTAATCCTTTCAGCGCTAGAGAAGAAGGATGATCTCAGACCTTTACCCTTCAAGTATAACCTTGTATGGGTACAGGAAGAAGGATTGGTCAAGATTATTCACAAGGCATGGAAATAACATGTGGTGGGATCCCCATTTTTTGTATGGGAATCAAAGCTTTAGAACATTAAAAGGGCCTTAAGATAGTGGTTTAAGGAGTCCTACTTGACACCACACAAGAAGAGGGACAAATTGTTAAAGAAACAGGAAGACGATAAGAGCATAATAGAAACCAACACAGTGGAGCCATGACACCTTCTAAAAGAAAAGGAAATATCCAAAGAAATATTTAAACTAAATCAATAGGATGAAGCTCTCAGGAGACTGAAATCTTGAAGCCTATGGCTTTAGGTCAGGGACTTAAATACCTCCTTTTTTCATAAGCAATCTCATGAAAGTGAAATATTGAACAAAGTAAATAGATCACCCCTGAGGGTAGTCCTAAAATTACCAGGTATGAGGATATCAAGCAAGAATCCTTCCTCCATTTCCAAGCATTATACTAAGAGTCTGAAGTTTTGGACTTGGATTGGGCCTAAGAATTCAGATCTTGCATCCCTTATATAGTATCTGAATTAGAGAATGTACCTCTAAATAAAGAAATTGAGGAGGAGAGGCACTTGAAGAAATTTGGTCTCTCAACCCAAAGAAAGTTCCTAGTCTTGATGGGTTCTCAATTAACATTCTCATAACCTTTTGAAGCTTAATTAAACAAGATGTCTTAAGCATGTTGAATAGTTCTCAAAGAAAGAAGAGGACTAGAGGAAGCATACAATATTCCTTCTTGGATCTTATTCCTAAGGAGATAAACCCATCAAATATTTTGAGTTTTCATCCGATCTCTTTGTGAAATTCTGCTTATAAGATAATAACCAAAATCATTGCATCCAGGATGAAACAATTACTTTGGAGAACCTAGGTGGTTTCATGAGAAGTAGGAATATTTTGGACAACATTATCTTGGTTTAGGAAGCACTAAATTCCAGCAAAATAGAAGGTGAAATATGCTTGGTTATTAAATTAGACATGGCTAATGCATTCGAGAGTGACACATGAATTTATGTTTTTAATTTTGAAAGTTTGGGTTCAGTAATGAGTTTATTACTTGGATTAAAGCATATGTTATCTCCCCTTGGATTTTTGTTGTAGTGAATAGAAGACTTTCCCCTTTCTTCCAAGCATTGAGCGGGCTTCACCAGGGCTTCCTGTTTTCGCCTTTCCTTTGCATACTAATGGCATAAATTCTGAGTTGAAACCTAGAAAAGGATTGACTTAAATGTAAGTTGGTCGAGCTGACAATTGTGTGCAATGTTAAAACCATCAACCATTCCCAATTTTTTGATGATACATTGATTTTAGATGGTGCCTCTAAAATAGTTATTTCTAGATTTCAAAGGATCCTGAATGATTACTTGAACCATTCTAGTATACATATCAATAAGATAAAATGTCAACTCTATGCCTAGAACTACTCCACAAAGCTACTTGAGGTGATTGCTAGACAATTGAATTTTCCCTTAACCCTAGAATGGAGGCTTTTAAATTACCTTGGTATGCCAATCTCTCTAGGGGTTTCTAGATGAATGGGAAGAAGTACTAGTAAAAATCTGAAAATAGACCTCATCATGGGAGATGCAATGGCTTAACACAATAGGGAAGGAAGTTCTCATAAATTCATCTCCCTTGGCTCTTCTAGTATATGTTGGTTCAAGGTTTTTGGTGCCCAAAGGAATCCTAAGTCAGACCAGAATCTTTGTTTAGAAATTTATGTCGTATGAAGGGTGACACAATGACAATTAGTTCCACTTGGTTAATTGGAAGGTGGTGTGTCTCCCTGCGGAAAGTGGTGGTATCATCATAAGGAATCTGGAACTGATGAAAAAAGTGTTTGGCGAAAAATTCATATGGTACCTTCTTTCTAACTTGAAAGAGTGGTGGAAGACCACTTTTTTGAGAAAATATGTAACAACCTTGATAAAATTCATGTAAAAAATATAAGACCATGGTTGATGGTACACCTATTCCAAGCTGAATGGTGGGAAAAACATCCTAGTGGGTGTTCATTTCGGTTATTATGGCTAAAGGAAATTGCCAAAGGCTTTGGAAAGGAAAAAAGGAATTTTTGGCACATTTATTTATAAAAATAATGGAAATTAGGAGAAAAGTAAGGTGAAAGGTCACAGGTTAAATGTGAGGAGGAAATTGAAGGAACATAATGGAAAATGAAGAAAATAGAGGCCTCATTAATAAAAAGGATTTTGAGGATCAATTGGTATGATCTTGGCTCAAGCTTTTTCTCGAGTATTGCATTCGATCAAGAAAGGCAAAGAAGGCAAGAGGAAGCAAAGATTAATCATGGAAAGGAAGGATCAAGCAGCTACAACAATATTCTTTGCAGGTATCGATTTGTATGTTTATTTTCCTTGCTAGATTTGGCATGCATGGAATTGCATGTGGTTCTTTTGTTTTTATGGCATGATTTTTCTAGGTGTGACAGTGTTTTCAGCCTAGCCTTTCCATTTCTAGATAACCATGGTGTGATGGGGTTATCATGTTTTGGTTGAGCTGGATTGTTGAATGTATTCAAAGTTGAGTGAGGTGGATCTACGAATGATAGAGAACATGGCCTAGTGGTCCCTGAACCAGATTGTGGATCATGGTAAAACCACTAGGCTAGTGGCCACTGAGCTAGACTATGGGTTTCGTAAACCTAGGATTGCATTACCTTGGTGGGCCTAGAAATCCTTGCCAGTGAATGGAAGGATATACAGTAAATCTAAGATGTGGTTTTCTCTTTGATGGGCCTAGTAATATTGGGTTTGGGATATGAGGTAAAGCCTAGAGAGTGGGCCTTGGTTTAGGGCGTAGTGATCTAGGGTTGGATTGCAGTAAAGCCAAAGAGAATGGGAGATAGTAAAATTCCTCAGGTGCTAGGTGGAGAAATTCGGTGGCATCCATGCTTGTTTGGCCTAGTGATCAGGTGGAGATCATGGTAAAGCCGGTTTTGACATGTTTATTGTGTTGGCCTAGTGATCCAGGATGGATTATAGTAAATCCAAGAGGTGGTTTGCTCTTGGTTGGGCCTAGTAATCTTGGGTTTGGTATATGCGGTAAATTCTAGAGAGTGGGTTTTGGTTTAGGGCATAGTGATTTGGGATTGGATTGCAATAAAGCCTGGGAGAATAGGAGATAGGAAAATTCCTCACGGTGTAGGTGGATAAATCTGGTGGTATCCATGCATTTTTGACCTAGTGATTAGGTGGAGATCATGCTAAAGCCTGCTATGACATGTTTGTTGTGTTTCCCTAGTCATCTAGGATGGATTACAATGAATCCTGGTTTTTATTGATGAGGGTGAGGTAGTTCATCCTTAGGATGCCTTGGTTGGCTCTTTTGGTTTGAGTCCCACATTCATGATTGGAGTATAGCACGGGGTTGAATGGTTGAAGAGATATTTGGCTCAACCATTCTATGGTCATGTGGAACATGGTCGTCCCATCCTGGGTTTCAATTTTGTATCATCAATATGAGGTTATTTCTCCTTGTATTTATATGAGTATTATATTGATTTATATGTGGATCATATGGTTATGATTTCAATGGTATTTCTGCTACTATTATGCTGGTTATATATGTGTTTTTATGACAGTGGCTATGTATGGCTCTCATCATGCTTTTACTTGTAAATGAATGGAAAATGTATCCATTACCTAATAGATGATAATGTAGAAAATGATATGAGGGAACAATTTTTATTAGTGATTCTAAGGTAAGTATGATATCCATATGCTTAAATTTGTTGTTTACACTTGTAGATCACATATTTGTGACATTTTTAATGAAATTCCTAACATGGCTAGTAAGGGTCTAGTTAAGGGTTTGTTCAAGTATTTTATTTTGCATCATTGTTTCCTTGATGTCTTCCTAGTCTAGAGATGTCATTCAATTCTAGGCAGTGACCTAGGCTCTAGGCCTAAAAAGGTGGATCAAATACCAGGGACATTGGCACAATAGTGATAAAAATAATTCCTAGATGTTGGCATGCCTTGTCATGAGAGCATCTAGAGCCCCCTAGACGCTGAAAGTCTTATAGAATGAGAGAATCTAGAGGTTAAGTGGTCAAAAGCATCAATGGGACCCAGGGGCTAGCTACCTGAAGAGTTGGGATGGTTCTCAGTGGTTTTGTAGTTGATGTGGAAGGTGTGTATGTTGTGTTTTTATCGATTCCATTTCCTCAAGGTCACATAGGAGGTTGAATCTAATGAGAGTAGCCTCTCGTCATATGTTTACCTTGGTTGGTCGGTTACTTGGGTAGATGTGGGAGGAGGGTGTTATAGACTGGTATGATATTGGGTTGCGCTCTGTTTGGGTCATATATGATACCACAGTGTGGTATCAGAGAATGGTTCACCCCTCGGATTGGATGGATTATGTGTTGGTTATGCATTCATGTCGGTTGCATATGTGTTTCTTATGCTTGTAGTCCATGTGCTTATTGCATTTGCATGGTGTTGATCATGGTTGTAGTGATGTGGCCAAGTGAAGGTTGATGGTGTTTTTGTAGGATGTTTCGTCATGAATGTATGGTTGTATATGAATTTTTTATGCATATCAGTGTCTATATGTTGTTATGCATGATTGTCATGGTGAAGGTTGTTGTGCATGAGGTAAAGCGGGAGATACAAACCATCAAAATGAAGTTGCAACATTGGACCTCAATGCAAGAGCATGTCATCATATAGGTTTGCATGTTGGGCATGCAAGTATGTAGGTTAAGAAATGTTATATGAACTATGGTCATGTGTATGCCTTTCATTTTATTGTTGTTATGGTTACATGTATGATAGATGCTAGTTGATTAGTATAGTCATATGCACATGTGTCAGATACTGATGAATGATAGTAATGTGTGGTTGTATGCATTTCTATTGTTGCTTTATGTTAGATAACTTGGTGATTATGTTATATGTTGTTGATGAGTATGTTATAGATTAATTTGTTGTTGTCATATGATAGTTAGCTTGATGGTTATGTTATATGTTGTTGAGGATCATGTTATATGTTAACTTATTATTGTTATATGTTAGTTAACTTGATTACTAGGGTTATAGCATTAATATATTGATTTTATATGTATCATGCTAAATTGGATTGGCCTATGAAAATGGTTAGGGTTATGACATTCATGTATGAGTTAATATGTCATGATATTATTTCATACTAGTCTAGAGTGGCTATGCAAATGTGATTATTATGTATGAATGATCATTTTTAATGATGTGAACATGTTAGGTAGTTATTTTTATGGATATCATGACCTTGTTTATGGTTGAGTTTATATGTTGTGAAGTTATACCATACTAATATAGCTTGATTGTCCAGACAAGATAGCCACCCCTAAGATACATCAAGGTATGAGTTATCTTATGTCATATACTTAGTGCTTGACTGTTTTATTATGTCGTCTATTTGGTGTCTGAGTGTTTGACTAATTGCATGATATGAGTATGTGTCTATAAGATTGATGGTTGTACTAATGCATATGTGTTCAGAAAAATAATATGTACTTGGGTGTAAGTAGGTGATAGTTGTAGCATTATGTATTATGACTAATGAATATGAGTTGATTGTTGAGTATGCCATGGTTTTTAGACTTGTTAAAGGTTGATTTAAAATTAATATACATGATGTGTTGATATCTAGAATGAGAGACTGACATGTGTGAGCAGTTGAAAAGAAACATGCTTGGTATTAGCTTGATAATGTAATATTTGATGTGTTTATATAACTAATAATTCAATGATGTGACAATATATAGTAAGCCTTGACTACAATAAGGTAAAAATGGAAAAGAAAGGAATTGGGGAAGAATTCCTTTGGATATGTTTGGAAACCATAACTCAAAATGAATAAGTGCTTTGCACACAAGAAGTTTCCTAACTTTGATTTTGTCTCACATTCTGTGCTATAGCCATGGACATGTATTTAATAGGCATATTAGCTACTTTCTACTTATGGATGGATTGTCAAGGCAATTGGAGTCCCTTGAGGGATGGCATGGAGGTGTTCAGTTGCAAGAAACATGCTTGGCACAATATGGTAAGGTAATGAGTGTATTGTTATGTTTATTTATGCACTAACAATTATGTGTTTATGGTAGTATGATGTAGGGGATTGCATGGAAAAAGAGCTTGCCATGAAATCTCGAAGAAGGCTTAGGTTGAGCTTTTCTTTGGAAGCATTGGGAACCATGGGGATTGAATCGTGGTGTCTGTTAAGAGTCTTTTGATTTCGATTCTTTGTGCTTTGTTTGTGCTTGATTTGCACCTTTGTTTATGTTTGTATAGTGTATGGCCATATCACTTTGGTGCGGTATTGTATTGCTTTTGGTTTTTCATGATATTCTTCTTGTTTGTCTTCATTCTTGCCTTTTCTGTTTTGGTTGGGAATTAGTGTGGGAAGGAGGAAAGTTAATGGAGCTCGGGGAGAACTGTGTGGTACCGAACAAGTAATGTAAGATATAGAGTGTGAGTAAGCGTAGTGGATGGTAAGACTATGACAGTTGGTTGGACTAGTTGGGTCCATTGTGGTAAGTGGATAGTGGCAGTACAACATGAGAAAGGTAACCAGAAAGGGTAAAGTAAATGGATCACAGGTGTAGAATGCCTTAGCTAAGTTGGGAAATGTGGTTCTAAATGTTGTGCATGTTATGCACAAATAAAGAAAGTTCTCTTAATCTTGGCCTTATGATAACTAGTAATTATGTTGTGCTCCTGATTGTTTTATGCTAATGTTTATATGCATATATGTATGTATGTACATTGCTATATGACCAGGTCATCAGGGTTCATGATTATTTATGTTGATGTTTATATGTATACATGTATGTTTGTATGTAATTGTCTGAGAGGATCACCAAAGGGTAATTATTGTGGAGGGGTGTTCACTTATGCAAGTGAATGGCATGAGAAGATTCATGGTTCATGAGGAATCAAGTGGGAAGAGTAGGCTGAAAGATCATTGTGTTCAGTATCATGTGGATATGATTTGATATTATATCCTTGTATTATGCCTATGTTGATGTTATGGATAGGTAATGTTGAGGGCTACATCAGTGGAATGAAAGTAGTGTCCTTTGCAGCATGCTAGGATAAGTATGGATTGTGGAAAGACACTTGAAACAAGGTTGTCCGATAGAGACAATGTGGTATCTACATGTGTGGTACTATTGTTGTACATATATTTTATATGTTGTACATGTTGCATATGTGATGTTGTGTGCATATGTTGTGATGTATATATAGTGTGTGTACATGTTGTTTATGCAATGTTATGTATAGGGTGGTGCAGATAGTGTTGTGTGAATATTTCATATGTAGTGTTTTGTATAGACAGTGCTATGTAAATGTTGGATATGCCATGTTGTGTACATATTTTACTGTATGCATGATGGATATTAGGTGTTGTGTACATAGGGTGTTATGTAAATGTTGTATATGCAATTTTATCTACATATGGTGTCCAGTGTATCTTTTACATATGGTGCCATGTACATATGGTGTTGTGTGCATGATTATACACGTGGTGCTATGAACATGTGGTGTCATGTACATGTTTTGCGTGTGGGGGTGCGTGCATGTGGTGTTGTGTAAATGTCCTGCATGTGATTCTGTGTACATGTGGTGTCATGTACATGTTGTGTATGTGATACTATGTACATGTGGTAATGTGCACATTTTGTACAAGTGGTGCAATGTACATGTGGTGTATGTGCTGTCGTGTACATCTAATGTGGTGTAAACCTTATGTATGTGGTGTTTTGTATAGGTGGTACTGTGTGTGGGTTTTACCCATTGTACTAGGGTACATGTGGTATTGTGTGCATGTTGTACATGCTGTGCTACAGGCATGTGGTACTATATATGTTCATTGTATAGTTGTGGCATTTTGACATGTGTACTAATTGTGTTGTACTTTGTGTGGTACATGTATTGTGTTATGTTGTACGCCATGTGTAGGTACATATATTGTGTGGTATTTTACATCGTCTATAGATGTATGTGTCATGTTGTGCATTAGGTATAGGTATATGTGTGGTGTAAGTGCATGTATCACATGTTGTAGTATGTCATGTGTGGTTGTATGTGTGTGATGCACACTATGTGTACATGCCCATGGTTGAGGAGAAGGCATTGGGTGTTTGTCTAGTGTGGCAATTGATATGATGTCCGTATGGAATAAGGACAAAGGTAGAAGCTAAGGATTGATTAAAGGATAAATATCAATATTTTATTTAAGCTTTATTATGTGTGTGAATTATGATTCTAGTTTATGATGGTTACATGTGATTTATGATTTTGATCTATGATGGTTGTGTTTTGAGCTAACCATATGTGATATGTTTCTTCATGATGATTTGGTCAAAGATGATAGTTTTACTTATTGTGACAAGAAGTAAACACAATTGCAAGTTTACCTTATTGATGAGTTACCAATGAGGTATGATGTGAATTTATTTCAACTCATTTTAATTCTATTGGAAGTTATGCGCTTGGTACAAGAAACACAGAAATTCCCAGTTGGGTGGTTGAAATTGACTACAAGAATTAGCAACAATAGTGAAAGGAATTCAAACAAGCAGTAGTATGCTTGTAAAGCACTTCAGGAGAAGGGCCATTATGGGACACTGCTACCCAATAGTGTAAATTGATTTCCATGAGCATGCTATGACTGGTATGATGGTTTTGAGGTAGATATATCCCTTGGTTGTTGACCTTTCAATGCAAGGAGCCTTACCAAGAGATGAATTTCCTGGGATAGGGTATGTCGGGGAACTTGAAAGATGACTGACTACATAGAAGGGGTTGATTGGATTTCCTGAGGGACTGTGTAGCAGAGAAGGGAAGGTCGGGGATGGATTTTTTTGGTCATCAACATTGCTGGATGGAATTAGGTGCACATTGGGAGTGCACCATGGAGTAATGAGCCAATAACTGTTCGTTGTGAAGATAAGTGGCACAGGATTCTAGTGTTAGCAATTGGATGCAGCTCTAACTGTGGAAGTGGATTCTAGTCTTCCTATGAAGGAGGTAAATCCCAGTATTACTTTGAGGGTAGAGGTGTGAGCCTCTCGATTCCCTGGTTGCGGATGTAGGCATCACATCCTTTTATTTTCTAGTTGAGAAAATGTGCATATGTGTTGTTATGAAACCAACTCAAAAAAGATAGAAAAGATAGATCAACGCCTTAGAATTCAGCCTCTTCGAGGGGGAAACCTCCTTTACATTACACAAATGAATGATTCTTTTATGATTCAAATGACAAAGCCTCCTTTCTATATATAGGAGTCTAAGGAGTCACAATATAACCCAGCGACCTAACAATAATAATATAAACACATAAAAATAACAATAGAGGGATTCTATGGGGCACAGTAATAACAATATGGGGATAATAGGGGCACAAAAATATTAATAAGGGATATAACTACAATAGTAATGGGGTAATCACTAGTATTATAAGGACTTAGCATGCCCCTCTCCTTCAAAAAAGTGTTGTCCTCAACGCTTGAGTAGTTCTTGATGCTTCTGTATAACATTCTCATCCTCCCATGTGGAATCTTCAGCAGATGAGTTCTTCCACTTGATGAGATACTCCGAAATTGATCAATTTCATAGCTATCGAGTTCTTGTTTCTGTGACTACTTCCGATTCCAATATAATTTTTCATTCCCCATCAAGTTTTGGCAATATTGTTTGAACTAGGAGCTTGTCACCTATAATCGTCTTTAAACATGAAACATGGAAAACTGGGTGCACTCGAGAAGCTGCAGGAAGCTCCAATTTGTATGCCATAGTACCAATCTTTTGCAACACCTTGTACGGACCATAATACTTTGGTGATAATTTATTATCCTTCTTAGCTTGTTTGAGGGACATTTGTTTATAGGTTTGTAGCCGTAGGAATACCCAATCATCTACATCAAAAATTCTTTCGCTGCGATGTTGATCTACTTGTTGTTTCATTCTATTCTACACCAACACGAGGTTATCCTTTAAGAGTTGGAGGACTTGTTGTTGATGCTCGATGTGATGTTCCACTGCTTAAACCTTAGAATTTTCTCTTAAATATGATGTGATGGATGGTGGCTAATACCCATAAAGTGCCATAAATGGG
>APFE030767517.1:258108-295237 GCA_000404065.3 Pinus taeda | reverse complement strand
AACTTCCTTTCATTCTACAGAAAATTTCATGAAAAGTTCTTGAAAATTAAAAGCTATTGTACCCAAGGATTCTAGCCATTGGACTCCTAGTACAACATCAACACCTCCCATTGCAATGGAAAGCATTAGGCTAGTCAATATATATTCTCCCATGGATAGCTTGATATTATGACACTTTCTAGAGAAATTTATTGTTCCTCCATTTGCAGCCATCACTTGACACTCTGGTGCTGGATATAGGAAGCAATTCAATTCTTTTGCTACCTTACAATGAATAAAATTGGGGGTACCTCCCAAATCAATCAAAACTATTACGTTTTTCTTCTTGATTTATCCTTCTATCTTGATGGTTTGAGGAGTGGTAATTACCACCAATGCATTACAAGATATGGTCGAATTCATTTCTTATTTATCTAGGCTTTGTTCCTAGAGTATATCCTCTTCTTTTGACCTTTCTTGCTCCTTTTCTTTTTCCTCTTCACAATCTATGTAGAGTAATTTCTTCTCAGCACACTTATGACCTTTAGTGTATTTTCTATCACAACTGTAACAAATCTTTTTTTCTCTTTTTTCATCCAATTATTGTGGTGTCAACCTTATAGGTTGTGGAAGACTAGGGGCAACAACACTTCCATCGTTATAATTGTGAGTAGTATGCTTCATGGTTGCCACAATTTTGTTTTCCATTTTTCTCACTAACCTGAATGCCTTCTCTAATGAATCAGGTTCCCAAAGGCGAACATCATGTTGGATATTATCCTTTACAGTCCCTATGAACACATTAATCCTACACTCCTTTGGAATATTTTTTACCCTTATGTTCAATTTTTAGAACTCTTCAATGTGCTCCATTATTGAACCCTTTTGTTTGAGACTTATCAATTGGCTAAAAAAAGTGTTGCTTTTTGTATCCTCATAATGCGCTGTCAATTCTTCTATAAAAATTGCCCAAGTGATAATTTTTTATGAGATAAAATCCATTGATACCATACAAACTGATTTGGTTCCAAATATAAAGTTGCAATATGTACCTTTTGTGTGTTTTGCACATTATTGAGATCGAAAAATTGCTCCATTTGTAATATCCATGTTGCAGGATCCTTGCCATCAAACTTCTTCATATCGATTTTTGGAATATGCTGGGCCTTTGATCCAAAATTAGAGTCTATGAAATCATGATTAACATTTCTTTTGTTCGCATCATGAGTTTCCTTTACTACCCTTTCACCATTTGTAAGTATTTCTTGTAGAAAATTTGTCAAATTTGTCTTCAAATCTGCCATGCCTGCCTTCAAATCTGCCATGTCTCTGTTCAAATATGTCTTCAAATCTATCTTCAAATCATCCATATTAGCTTCCATCCCATTCATATTAGCTTCCACACCCTTTATCTTAGATTCCAGGCCATTTATCTTAGCTTCTGTTAGCTTTTGTGAGAGTGACATTTGTTGCACTTGGTCTTGTAATTTTGATATATCATGTAGCATTTCTTCCTCTTCTTCATGAGTCATGCTAGAGCTTTCAGGTTGCTTACTAGGTGTTTGAATTTTCTTTCCTAAGGGCATCAGTTACTGATAATAATGCTCTACTATGCCTTCTGAATTCCTTCAAATTAATTTTTCAAACCAAGCTTAAGCAAAAATTTTAAAAAATCTACACACCTTTTTTCACTTTGTAGGAGCTCGATATTGCGTCTGATGTATCTCTGTAATTTTGGATCTTCCAATTCTGAAATTGAATCCTTTAGTATCCCTCTGTGACCTCTTTCCAATGCCACCGATTTGATCCAAATTGGATTCTCCAAGGAAGAGTTATGCCAACTCTCCCACAATGACCTAATTATAGACTAGTTCAGTAGAGTGAACTTGTACGACATGCCACGTGTCTTTTTTTCGACATTTGGCTCTGAAAAATATATAAAAGAAACTACAGTCCATCCTATTTCTATACCTTCTTACAAAACTTCAATCCGATGCTCAGAGAGAAAGTTATGACGATTTTCCCCAGGTCACCTGTTTGGAATGTAATTTAGGAGTCTGCAAAAAGACCAACTTCCTCAGATCATATCTCTACAAATATAGCACAAAAAGCTCTGAAATTATGAACCAAGGTTCAGTATGATTTCTTCTCAAATGGGTTTTTTTTTTGCTTCTGGAATTTCACAGAAAACAAGTTATAGCAAAAATGCCATGATGACCTATTTGGAGCAGCGAAACCCTAGAATCCAAAGCTCTGATACCAAATGTTATGAAACCAGCTCAAAAAAGATAGAAAAGATAGATCAATGCCTTATAATTTAGCCTCTTTGAGGGTGCAACCTCCTTTACATTACACAAATGAATGATTCTTTTATGATTAAAATGACAAAACCTCCTTTCTATATATAGGAGTCTAAGGAGTCACAATATAACTCAACCGACCTAACAATAATAATATAAAGGCACAAAAATAACAATAGAGGGATTCTATGGGGCACAGTAATAACAATATGGGGATAATAGGGGCACAAAAATATTAATAAGGGAATAACTACAATAGTAATGGGGTAATCACTAGTATTATAGGGACCTAACATGTGTATATGTATCGTGCTGGTTTATAAAGCTCCATAGGCAATGTGGTTATTCATTAGTTGAAGCAAATGTGTGTGTGTATTTATGGTTATTACTGTAAACATCATAATGAGTTGTTTTATAAAGCTCCAATAAATGGTATGTTTGTCATGTTTTAGTAGGTGGTCATTGTAAATACTGCAATGCATTGTGTTATAAAGCTCCATGGGTAGTATGGTTTTTTTCAGTAGTTTGTTGTTTTATAGGTGTCATTGACCACTTAGGGGGGGGAGGGTTTTGTAACAGCCCTATTAAAAATTCATGTAAAAAGTATAAGACCACAGTTGAAGGGACACTTATTCCAAGCTAAATGGTGGGAAAGACATCCTAGTGGATGTTGATTTCGGTTATTATGGCTAATGCAAATTGGCAAAGACAATGGAAAAGGATTTGGAAAGGCAAAAAGGCATTTTTGGCACATTTATTTATGAAAATAATTGAAATTAGGAGAAAACTAAGGTGAAAGGTCACAAGTTGCATGTGAGGAGGAAATTGAAGGAAAATAATGGAAAAATGAAGAAAATAGAGTCCTCATTGATAAAAAGGCTTCTGAGGATTAGTTGGTAAGCTCTTTGCTCAAGCTTTTGCTCAGGTTTTGCATTGGATCAAGAAAGGAAAATAAAGAAAGAGGAAGCAAAGATCAAGTAGGGAAAGGTAGGATCAATAAGCTACAACAATATTCTTTGCAGTTATCGATTTCCATATGTACTTTCCTTGCTAGATTTGGCATGCATGGAATTGCATGTTGTTCATTTGCTGTTATGGCATGGGATTTCCAGGTGTGGCAATGTTTTCCATCGTGGCATTGTCATTTCTGAATAGCCATGGTGTGAAGGGGTTCTCATGGTTTGGTTGAGCTAGATTTCCGAATGGATTCAAAGCTGAGTAATGTGGATCTTCAAATGATAGAGCATGTTATCACTCTAAAATTTCCCTAGAGTTGTTATGAAAGAAATGAGAGAGGTAACCACAAACCTACTTTTGAGATCAGGATCTAGCCTTCCTAATACTTAGAGAGGGCTCTCTCTTTACTATTTAACTTTGTTTAGTTAATTGATTTTAGGCTAGTTATTTAAACTTAAATTTGTTTTTGATTTTGATTTGGTGGTGGAATGACTGACTTATATGGATAGAGGGATTCGTTTTACCATTTGGCTATGGGGTCAAATGTTAAGAAAACAAGACTGAATCAAATTCTAAAGATAGTGTTTATAAGGAAAGGTAGTTGAGTGAATTCAGATCTTTTATGCTGGATGGTGAAGTGGTTTCCAATCAGGGTCAAGGATCAATTAAGGGTTCCTCAAACTGGATAATGAGAGAGATCATAGAGGTCAATCAAAACTAGGGAGCAATGAAGGATTCCCTAGTCTGGATATCAGAAGAAAACATTAAAATGATTAATTGTTCAAGAAAACGTGTACTTAAACAAATTTTGTAATAATATTCTAGTTCACTCATTCAATTTAGATAAAATCCAAGTATGTGAAACACTTAAGAAGATAACAATTTAACAAACAAAAAATACTTCAATGAAGTAGCCCAACACATGAATCCTGTAATGTAATATCTTTATTACTTATTCCAATTTGCTAACTTAAAAAAAATGGTACAATGAACCCTTAGGTTTCAGATCAATACAACTATAGAAATGTCCAGCAATCCACACACTATACTTCGAATTATGAAGTATTTATACAAAAATAGTTACAAATTATCCCAAATTGTTTTGGGAATTATTCTAGGAAAAAGAAATATTTTCATGCAAGAAGATAGAGACAAATATGTAACTGCTGCAATCTGTCCCTATTTATTAGGCTCTCCTGTTAGATATTTTGCAGCCTTTTCTCATTTTCTATTTGTCTTTCATGCTGGCTATCTTTTTACTTTTCCCTTTGACTGATATTTTTTCATTTGATGCTTTTGACTAGGTTGACCTGAAAAAAAATGGTACAATGAACCCTTAGGTTTCAGATCAATACAACTATAGAAATGTCCAGCAATCCACACACTATACTTCGAATTATGAAGTATTTATACAAAAATAGTTACAAATTATCCCAAATTGTTTTGGGAATTATTCTAGGAAAAAGAAATATTTTCATGCAAGAAGATAGAGACAAATATGTAATTGCTGCAATCTGTCCCTATTTATTAGGCTCTCCTGTTAGATATTTTGCAGCCTTTTCTCATTTTCTATTTGTCTTTCATGCTGGCTATCTTTTTACTTTTCCCTTTGACTGATACTCTTTCATTTGATGCTTTTGACTAGGTTGACCTGTTGCTTTTCTTTCACTATTCTCTATCCACTTTTACCTTGTCTTTTTATAGTAAGCCATTTAATTTTTCCCATGTCTCTGTATCTTGTAATTTAATATTTATCATTCTTCTGTATAATTCATTTTCTTTTCTGTATTTTGCAAAGGTGGGCTTGTTCACAAAAAGGTGTTTTACCTCATGCTTGAGGTAAAATAGGTTCTCAAAAGTCAGGGACATAACTTTTCCTGTAGGCATCCCTTTCATAGAGGAATTATTGGCTTGATCTCTTGCCACTTCTCTAGTTTTCTTGTTATAGCCTTCATGTGGCACTAACCTGTCATTTATTACCAAGGGATTTGGCAGACCTTTCTGCCTCAAAGCATCAAATTTAATGATGAACCTTCCTATAGCCAGCTCCATGGTTTGGAATTTGTCCTCAAGATGCATCATTAAGTTCCTCTTGGTGAGCACTTTCTTCACCTTTAGTATAATTCCAGTCATGTCAGATATGTCTAGCTCCTGCAATTCATATTTATTTTTAGAGTTAAGGAATTGGATTATTCTTGAGGCTTCTTCTGGCATATCTCCAAGTTCGGTCTTAACTCTTTGAATTGCTTGAGTAACCTCTTTGACTAAATCATTTTTCTCAAAGATGACTTATATAGATGGCCAAATATCATTGATAGAGTCAATGATATTGGCCCATATCTCTTACTTTTATTGGGCAAGTGGCTACTTCAATGTTAATTCTTTTTCCAAGATCTTTATCCTCTTAGTCAACCTGTTTGACTTCTGTACTTCATTTTTCTACATAATCTGAGTCAGTTTCTTCTTGTCCTGTATACTTCTTATCTGTTTCTTAAGTTTATATATTTCAGTGGTCTGAATGGACATGTCCTCCATGGCTTTGACCAGTTTACTTGCCTCATCACATGGTTGAGCTTTTGCTATTTTTGAACCTATTGCTGATGTAGTTGTTGTTGCAGCTAGAAGGGTTTTATATAGCGGAGCTATTGGGGCTAATGAAATTACCAAAGTTGATGGAATTGTTGTTGTAACTGTAGGAATAGAAGTGGCTATGGATATCTCAAGGATAGCCTGTTTCAGCTGTATCAATCTATCCAATTCATTCTCCATTTATTTCATTTGAGCATTTAATTGGAGAATGAGAACCATCATCTCCTCCTGCTAGGTTTGGCTCTCTAGGACATCCTTGGTCTGTGGATGCTCTAAATGAGGTAGCTTCAATTGTTTCTTTAAAGCAGGAATATCCTCATTTTTCTTCTTTATTAGTTTTTCTGTTGCCTTGATGTCACTTGGATTATATCTAATCTCAATCACCAAGTCTTCCAGTGACTTGATTCTATTATCCTTGGGCTGTGAGGATGCCCTTTTAGGATTAAGTTGTGTTATGATGTTATCGAGTGAACTTTGAAGTTTCTGCATAGTCATTGCTTTGTTAGTCATGGTGGAATAAATCATTTCACCAGCCTGTTTGTGGAATTCAATTTGGTCAATAGGGTGAACGCCCCTAGACAAAACTTCAAACCCTATCTTCCTGTAGTCTGCTGATGGTCTGGGCTATTGGAATGTAGACTGCATAAAGGTCATTTGCATCTTCCCAGTCTTAATGTCAAATTCTGACATTAATCTATTCCGATTTGCAGGTGTTTGGTTGAAGTACTGGGCATAAGTTTCAACCTTTAATGCCTCATTCCTCAACTTGATTTCCTTGTACTTCTCTTTTATATCTTTATCTTTATCCACTAGCTTGTTGGATGAAGAGACTTCAACACTAAGTTGTTTTTCAATGATTTGAGTATTTGAGGTGGAATGCTGATGAGTTTCCTCTGAAACTGTTGGACCTTTACTCTTTCCAACCATTGTATCAGTATCAAAGATTTCAACTATCTCAATGATGTCTTCTTGCTCAGTTACATGATTAAGCTTGGGCCTCTTCCTGTAACTGATTTCAAAATTTTCATCTGTAGTGTTCATCCCAGAGCTAGAACCTTCTTCCCTGGTTCTTTTTACATTTCTATCCTCATTGGCTAGAGTCTGTAAAATGGGAGTAATATTCATCTGTTCCTGTAGGGTTGGAACCTACAGAAAGGAACTAGTATCAATCTATTTTTCCACATATATTAAAGTATTTTTCACATCTATTAAAATATCCTCCAACCACTTTGACTAGTTGGCATATCTTTCAATGTATGGCCTGGGCTCATGTATGAAAGGACTTAACTTGAATTTGAGCCTTAGATTGTTTATGAATCCATTAGGGTCATATTGCCACATAAAACTACTTTTAAAGTTCATTTGTTATAATATTTTCTCTGCCTCTTGTCCAGCTTTCCTAATCTTACAAATAAAAGGGCTCAATTGGTTTTTGATCTTAAACTAAGTTTTATTCCTAGATGACAGAAAATTAACCTCATCAGAGTTTATGATCTGCTTGAAATATTCTAATGCAAATATCCTCATGTGGAGGTATTTGGGTAGTTTGTAGTGAGTGAGTTGGCATGCATATATCCTAATTTCTATGTGGTCCTCGTATAGATACTAGTCCCCCACTCTACTATTCTTACCCAAATATAAAACTCTCTTAATATCCTCATTGATCCTTGGTTGATAGCTACTGGTTAGCATGTTTACAACTGGATGAACAAATGAATCAATGAAGTCTTTATAACTCAAAACAATGGAATATATTTGGATCAATAGTGTCCAAAAGATGACAGAGAGTGGATGGCCTTTAGTGTCTAACTTTTTTATGCTGACTGGAAACTTGTCTGATTGAAAATATAGGAACATGTGAAACAATACTGATGAGTAATTGAATACTCATTTGGAAATCTCATAAATTGTTCATGGATTCTGTCTACAAAAACTGAGCAAAGTTGTAAATTGTAGTTGGAGGTTTGCCTAGGGATAAAACAGAAAGGAAAGCCAGTATAACCTCATCCACATGCTCATCGGTGGTGTATCCTAGAATACAAGAGAGCATGGTAATAATTTGTCTACCTCTCTCAAAGAAAATGGTGGCAACATATGGAGGGCTATCTGTAGGAGTATGAAACTCCTTTATGATGAAAGTTTGAAAGATCTGAGCTTTCTTGGGAAGGTCTAGCTTTGTGTAGAGTTCAAGTAAAGCTTCAATGGAAAGTGGGGTCTCATTTGCGCCTGGCTAGATCTGTAACATTTGATTTATTGACTCTGCGGTAATATTGAATAAAACTTGTTGGTCAGGAGAGATTATGGCTCTTTGACTGGGGACACAGCAAGCTTGGCAGAACTGGATGATTTTTGGGAATAGGTGTACCTGTGGGAACCAGTATTTGGGCAAATTTGATTCCCATAGGTGAATGACATCATTTTGGTTCAGGGACTTATCTTTAGTCCAACAGTGGACTTTCAGTAGGTGGCTAGGGGAAGCCGTATCTTTAATTTGAAATTCTCTATTGGCTAGCAGGAGGTGGTCAATATCCAGGTGAGGGGTTTGTAGGGGTCTTACATTCAGAGAGCTTTGGGAAGCCATAATTGGTTTATTCAACTGAATTACTATTTCTGTGGCTTTATGAGTAAGGTCAGAAGGTCTGCAATAGTGGGGAGGGTAATTACAGACTGTAGAAAAGGGTTTGGATGCACAGTAAATTTTTCTTCAGTTTAGCAAGGTTTTTTTAATTTATTTAATTAATTAACCTTTAATAATTATTGTGCATAGCTCAAATTTACAGGGTTGTTTTGCTTCTTTCAAGAATAGCTAGAAAATGACAATTTGGTGCAGAGACAAGGTTCAATAGTAGCAGCAGAGATTTCTGAGGCTTCAATTATGTATTTTTTACTTCAATTTGGTATTTGCAGTGCCTTCTGGTTACCAAAAGGTGGTTAAATTGGTTACACAGAGGTTCAAGGTTTCAAAATTTGTTAACAGAGCTTTGCAACAAAAATGAGTGAAAAGAGTAAAATGGGGCTTTTTCAGCCTTTTAACCAAAAACAGTTACATTTTTGCGCGAGAATTGGCAAATGAACAGTGGGCAATTCTGCTTTTACATGGGGAGGTGTTTTTAGGCCATATTGCATCGCTTTTGGGTGGAGGGTGATATTTTTTGCGAGCACCCGATATAACTTGGTGTCGCCACGTAGCAAAACAGTATCCAGCCAAAACTATGAATCTCACATGATTTTGGACCTTTAATTGTCGGTTGATGAATCTGTGCGATACGGATATCCATTGTTGGACTTGGAGGTGGGATATCGGAGGGCTATTGTGCAGCGAAGTTGCACGGACAAAGTTGGGATGTGGTTGGCAGGGCCCAGGGTTTAATTATAATGAATTGTAATTAATTAAAAAGTAATCATAGGATTTTAATATAGGCAATGGCATTAATAAAGGTGGGGAGCATGTGTTTATATGGCAGAGGGTTTTAACTATACACCAAGGTTTGGTGAGTTAAAAGGGTATCGGGGAATTATAACGTGGGGGACTTTAATTACATAATGTGGGGGTATAGTTTAGGAAATAACTAAGGATAAAAGTGGGTTTAGTGGGTTTTTAATGGGAAAAAGAAAATTAATTAGGGGGAAATGCATTATTTGTGATGGGAATGTGTTTCAGACAAGGGAAAGGGGTTTTGCGAAGGGGGAACTATTTTTTGAAGGGTAATGTCTAGGGAAATGTGTGAAACAAAGGGACAAAAGGTCAAAATGAGGGGGAAGGGTTTTTACAAGTAATGAAGGGATAATTAGGGGAAATTAATAAAACAATTATGTGGATGGTCTAGTGAGATGAGGGGAAATTAGTAAATAAGATTTAGTGAATGTCCTTTCTCTTTGACAATTCCTCCCACACATGAGAAATAGGATTAAGCATGATGAAAGTGATTTTTGACTTAGCAACCTTTTGCACTTGCAAAACTTCTTCTACCTACCCTTTATTTACCCTAGCATTTTCTCTTCATTCATTGGGTTCATTTGAGCTTGCTGACCCTTCTTTTCTTTTTCTTTGATAAGAAAACTATCTAATTCTAACCTTATAAATTCGAATGGCTCATATTAAACTGACGAGCTCATTATTATTCTCTACCTAACTACTGTTCTACCAAGATTAAATAGTTTGGCTAGATCTTTATTCTCTATCTATGAACATGAAATTTAAAGCATGAATGAATCAAGATTAAACTATTTGACCATCATGGATTGTGGCATTTTTGAAAAGTTGCACACAATCTTATTTTGTAAAGTAAAGTAAAAGGTAGTGGCATTTGAATTTACACACTTTCATGATCTATTCTTATCTCTTTTTGGGGTTGATATTTTTTACTTTTTTTTTTTTTATCTTTTTCTTTCTTTTATTCCTTTGATTATTCTTTTAGGATTTACCCTATTTACATTTTTTTATTTTTAATATGGGAAAACATTTTGCAGAAATAAAAAGTATGTATAATATTACAAAATTAACCATAGCCAATTCAAAATTATGAAACCTATTATTATAGGACCGTAACAGTGGCTCCACATGGGGATGGCATTTCTTAGTGAAATGTAAAGAACTTTAATATCATTTTCCTTTGAAACTTTGACTATGGTTTTCTTGTAACTACTCCTATGTGATCTACTTTATTCATACATATGATGGTGCACCTTTCAAAGCTCATGGGCTTCTGTTCGGGCTTCAACCTCAAAAGATTACCATCTAATCCAATTTAAAATTTGCAATGTTATATACAATGAGTAAAGTAATTAAATGAACTACTATTAATCTGTGGATAAGTAATTCTTAATCATTCTACCATTGACTGGTCCTCCTGGTAGATCTGTTCATTCTAACTATCTCAAGAAAAATGCTTGTTACCTTTGTAACCATAAATGATATAAGGTCCTTGCCATAGGAAATCAAAATTGCCATGTTTACACTTTTCTTCTATTCTAGAATCCCATTTGAGTAGTTTATCACCTATGTAAAAATCATCAGCTTTGGTTTTCTTGTCAAAAATCTTTTTGATTTTATCCTCGATCACTTGTGATTTGACATTGACTTCTTCTCTAGTTTTCTACAAGTGTATTGGCTAATTTATCCTCCTTTGGATAGCATTTGTTTCTACTTACAACTCTTGAATCATTTTCATCACTGGTACTCCTAAAGAGGATGGAAAAACAAAATCCATTCCATATACTAGTTGGTATGGAGATGTACCAATGCACTTTTTGGTAGTTAGTCTATCTGCCCATAAGGCATTAACCAACTTTTTGTTCCAGGTCTTCTTATTGTCTTCTAGTAGTTTCTTGATGATATTAACAAGGCTTTTGTTTGAGGATTCTGCAAGTCCATTACCTTGAGGGTAATAGGAAATGGAATGACCAAGGGTAATGTGATATCTTTTACAAAAGTCTACCACTTTCTTGGATATGAAAGAAGTTGCATTATCAGTAATGATCCTTTATGGGTATCCAAACCTAGAAAGGATGTTTTTCTCTGGAATGAAACGATGACAGAGTTTGTGGCTTGTCTAGAAGGGATGGCTTCTATCCATTTAGTAAAGTAATCAATGGCTATCAAAATCCATTTATGTTGGGTTGAGGAGGATGGGTGAATTTCCCCAATGAAGTCCAAACCCCATTGTTGAAAAGGCATTTCTGTGGAGATGGGTTTGAGAGGTAATGGTAAGAGTTTCTTTTTTCCTTCAAATATTTGGCATTTGTGACAGGAGGTTACATATTTCTTGACATCTACAAAAATGGTGGGCTAGTAAAAACTGACCCTTAAAATCTTATCAGCAGTTTTTTTCCAATATAGGTGTCCTCCACAATCTCCTGCATGGAATTCTTGCATAAATTTGTCAGATTCATCTTTTAATAAACAATTAAATAAAATTCCACCATTATCTTTCCAAAATAAAACATTGTCTATGATACAATATTTCATTGACTTTATTCTCAAAAATCTACTTTTAGTTGTAGATAAACCAGGAGGAGATTGTAGGTTTAATAAAACAAATATGATATTTGCATACCAAGGTGAATCTATGAAAGCTTCACTGATCTGTGGAGTCACCATCTCTTTTTGATCATCTAGGGCACCAATGAAATTGATATCTAAGGCCTGACAGTTTGATTCAGCCATGAGTTTAGCTAAACCTTGGCCTTTGATATGTTTTGTAGGCTTTATCTCTATGTCATATTCCAAAATGGTGGCAATCCATTTGCCTCTCTTTCCTTCAGGCCCATTCTGTGTTAAAGTGTCCTTTACTACTAAATTTGGAACATATGCAATGATGTGTGAGTATAAGATGTACACTTTGAAATCTTTAATAGCTTTCACTAAAGTAAATGCTTGTTTTTCCATTATGTTGTACTTTAGTGTAGCATCTCTCAAAGATTTGCTGAAAAATGTAATAGGCTACTCATGGCCTTGATCATTCTTTTGCAACAAGACTGCTGCAATAATATGTTTTGAAGTAAAAGAAAAAATTATAAAATCTTTTTTGAAGTCAGGAATTATGAGGACTGGTGTTTTAGTAAGGGCTTCTTTGATTGCCTCAAAAGACTGTTTAGCCTCTATTGCCCATTTAAGTGTTGAATCTTTCTTTAACATTTTATTTAATTCTGTGATTAATTCTGCTCAGTTAGAAATGAATCTACTAAGAAAATTTATTTTGCCTAAGAATGATTGTAATTATTTGATGTTTTTATGAAGAGTGATGTTTAGGATTACCTCTATTCTAGCTGGATCTAATTCCATCTTTTTATATTATGTGTCCCAAGAGTTTACCTTCTTCTAGACCAAAGAGTGTCTTTTTGGGATTCAAGGAAATGCCAAATTTTATATATTTAATAAAAACTCTTCTTAGGTGATCTATATGTTCATTACCTAATTTAGAAAACACAGTGACTTCATCTTGGTAAACCACTAGAATGTCATGGATTTATTTTGCAAAAGGTATGTCCATTGTTCTTTGGAAGGTTGCTCCATCATTCATTAATCCGAAAGGCATATTTAAATACATGAAAGTACCCGAGGGAGTGGTAAATGCATTCTTTGGTTGATCCTCTAGCTGAAATAAGATTTGGTTGTATCCAGAGAATCCATCAAGCAATGAAATTCTGGATGAGCCTACAATCCTCTGGAGAATGTGGTCCATCTTAGGGAGAGGGTAGTTATCTTTTAATGACACTTTGTTCAAGTTTCTAAAATCAACACAGAGTCTGATTTCTCCTATTTTCTTTCTAGTAGTGACTAAATTAGAGACCCAGTATGAATATCTGATTGGTGTTATGATTTGTGAATCATACATTCTTTTTACTTCTTTTTCAATTAATGGAATAAGAACTCGATTAATTCTCCTAAGCTATTGTTTAAAGGTTTTCTGATCTTCTCTGATGGGTATCTTATGTTGAATAATGATGGTATCATAAGACTTGAGGTCTTCATAAATCTAGGCAAAGGCATCTTGAAACTCTTTGAACAAACTTCTATATTTTAGCTTTCAATCTAGAGGTAATGCGTTGGATATTTTGATAAGCTTGGGTTTTCTTTTGTTCCTATGTTACATTCCTCTATGTTTGATCTTAGAGGCTCCATTTTTGGTTTTCTAACTACATCATTTGGATCAAACAAATATTCTAATGGGACTAATCCCTTAGGCAAGAACTTACTTTTAAGGTTTAAAATCTCAGAATCATCATTGATAATTTCTTCCATTTCTACTTTTTCTAAGTTATCTATTTCTACTTTAGTGTATTTAGTAGGTTTATCTATATCTAAAGCATTTATATCTATCTCATTATTCATGATGTTATCTACTATAAAATAAATAGCTACGTTACAATTTTAAAATTCTCCTTCAACATTCATGAAATCATAGATTTGAGAATCTTGTTAAAAAATCTGCCAATATTTCAGATTATCAGGTATAACACATCTGTGTCTTACTACTGTGGTGTACTGGTGGTCAGGCTGAAAAGGTAATTTGCAACTGCTAGCAAAAGTAGCCAAACTATGAGCTTGCATGTTCTTCTTCCTAGTAATAGTAGCAAAATTAGTTTAAAGAAGTTTGTTAATCAGATCTAAAACAATTTCTCTATATTAGCTAAGTCTAGGATAATTCACAGAATATTCCCCTTTAATTTCTTTTATAATCAATTCCGAGTCTCTTGTGATAGAAACTCTCTTGGCTCCAAGTTTTCAAACAATTTGCAGTCCTAAGATTAAAGCCTCATACTCTACCATATTGTTTTTGCATTTAAGGATTAATCTAAAGGCATGACCTTCAGAATGATTATTTTCCATGTTATGAATCCAAACTCCTGCACCTGCTCCTAATCTATTAACAGAGCCATCAAAATCTAAATGTCAAAGAGACTAATGTGTTATGTTTTCACTATCAGGTGCTTTGTATTTTTCTTCTACATCTGTGATTTCATTTTTCCCATTGTCTGAATTACTCAAGATAAATGAGTCCATATCAAAATGTATGGAGTATATACGGAAATTCTGTGGTTTTTCTGCAATACTTACCATGTATTTCATCAATGTTTCTCTATAAAGCTTTCTTTTTTGACCAAATACAGATATGGTAGCATATGACATGTCCAATTGTAGAGATCCCTGCAATTTTGCTCCCCATGAGTGAGATAATAGCATTCCATACTTGGGTGGGATATCAGCAACTACTATGTCCATAACAATACTCTTTGCTGGGCACTGGACTAGAGTTAAACACAAATATCTAATCAGGCCAAGGCATTTGACTTGGCTAGAATCAAAGGAAGACAGGTCTTTGTAGGGTTTGGTGATATCTAAATTTAATCTTTCCATTATTTCCTTTGGCATTAGGTTATGGGATGCCCCTAAATCTAGCATAGCATTATGTAAGATTTTATCAAGAACATTTAAGCTAATGTAGACTGGAGGGATACCCCCTTGTTGATGGGTGCCATTTACTTCTGGACCAAATAATAACTAAGGTTGATCATCACTAAGGTTTACAACATCTTCTCCTTCACCTATGTTTAGTGTTTCAGTGATTTGTGCTTTGTATGATTCATTTTTCACTAACTCTATCAAAGGAACTGATATTTTCAATTTGGCTATCTCAGTCCTAATTGTCGAATGGCAATTGAGTTTTTCCTAATTGTAGGAGATCTTCCTTAGCAATTGTGGTATGTGTACTTTCATATTCTTTATCAACACTTGGTAACTCAGTTTGTGTACTAGCAGTTTTGTTTTGAATTCTCTTATTTGGAATAGTTTGAGTGAGAGTTGAAGTTTGAGTTTTAGCTGAAGTTATGTCTACAATTTTTGGGATGGAAGTCTCTTGAGTTCCTCTAGGGAGAATTTGTAGAACTTTGGTCATAAGAGTTTCTGCTATTTTTTTAGTTTGGGTTTGGACCGATTTCTTAGTGGGAATTTCAGTATTCTTTTTTATTCTAAGGCTATATTGTTTGTGAACTTCATAGGTAGTAGATTCATAGCCTTGTTTGTAATCAAAGGACTCTCCAGATTCCAATTGTAATTGTTGTAACATGTACAATTCTTGTTCTTCTTCAGTAAGAAAAACAACATCTTCATTTTCAATCCCCAATAGGTTTATGTAGGTGTCCTCCTTTTCTTCATTGTTTTGTGTACCTTTAGCATAATTTTCCTGGAGAGGTGGTCTAACATATTGATCAAATATAGCATCTCTTATTTTTCCAGCATTAGGATTTTTCCTAAAGTTGGGATTTCTAACTGGGGTTGCTTGTTGACTTTTCCACTGAGACTTTCTTTCCATATTTTCTAACCTATGCATTATCCTTTCTACACTTTTAGCTAAAATATCTATCTTACCATATGAAATGGATGGTTCCTCTTTAATGTTAACTCTTTTCTCATTTCTCATCCTAGCTTTCTTAGCAAATAAATTTTCTTCTACACTAACAACATTACTTTGTATCTATTCCAATGTTTCAAGGTTTCTTTCTCTCAATTGGTAAGACATATCAGTGTCAAAACCATCAGGAAATTTGATTAGCGCTAAGTCTGGTGGAGGTTTGATATTTGTAGGGATTGCATTATAGATTTTTTTGAACCTAGTACAATAATATTGAATAGATTCATTAGGAGCTCTTCTATATTTTCATATTCAGACAATATTTGTGAAGGGTTTTTCTTTCTTTCCCATCTATCAATAAACAATCTATGGAAAGCAGTGAAATTAGCAATATGGTTAGCAAGTAAACCTTTAAACCATTGTTTACATCTCCTACCAGTGATTGGGAAAAGAACCTCATTTGCACATTAGACTCATCAATCTCATGTAACTCAATGTAATCAGTCATTTTATTCACGTGATGTTGGGAAGTATACTGACCAGGAGCATCAAACAGAAAGATCTTACTTTGGTAGTCTTGGGGCATGGCATGTAGTTGAGTAAGACCAAAGGTGCATATCTTTCTGCCATGGCTAAGACTTTGGTTTGACTGGGGGATAAAGTAGTGGTTCTTGGAGAAAACTTGAGATGGCTGTAGATAAACTAGATGAACTTGACATGCTTGGTTGGAGAGGAAGCTAAGGTATGAATGGTTTAGGGGAATGAATTGTCATGGATATTATAGGTGAGGTGGTAGTAAAGGAAGATGTATTTACAATTTTTGAAGACTCTGTAGAAATTTCAGGGGTAACAGTAGTTAGGGCAAATAATTCAATTGATTGTTGAAGATAGGCTTCATCTATATACCTAATCAAAGTTGATGTTAAAGCTTCTAGTTTGTCAAAAGTATCCAAAACATGTTGATCTAAATATGGATGTATAGGAACCTTCTTTGACTCAATAAATTGAATAAAATTGGGGTCTATTATAGTATCATGAATTGAATTTTTTGATTTAGTACGAAAAAAAGAAACCTCAAATGATAAATCAAATTGAATATCCTCTAAACTTGATAAGTCCTTAGGTAGTGAATTCTCTTTAATTAACTGACTCCTACTTCCTTGAGTTTATACCTTTTTTTATTTCCTTAAAATTTTGTTAGGATCATCAACTATTGTAGCAGAGTTTGGATCTGGATGTGCCCTATTATAGTGTGTTATTTTGGAAGCCAGAATTTTATTTTTTTAATTGTTTAATGAAAATTTTTAACAACTCTAAAATGACCTTAAGGTGCAAAAGATGAGATTTAAGATTTCCTTAAAGTTTTATTAAACTGAGGAATGTTCCCCAGTATGTTCGCCAATATGTTACCATTCTAAAATTTCCCTAGAGTTGTTATGAAAGAAATGATAGAGGTAACCCAAACCTACTTTTGAGATCAGGATCTAGCCTTCCTAATACTTAGAGAGGGCTCTCCCATTACGATTTAACTTTGTTTAGTTAATTGATTTTAGGCTAGTTATTTAAGCTTAAATTGGGTTTTGATTTTGATTTGGTGGTGGAATCACTGACTTAGATGGATAGAGGGATGTCTTTTACCATTGGGCTATGGGGTCAAATGTCAAGAAAACATGACTAAATGAAGTTCTAAATATAGTGTTTATAGGGCATGGTAGCTAAGTGAATTTAGATCTTTTAGGTTGGATGGTGAAGTGGTTTCCAATCGGGGTAAAGGAGCAATTAAGGGTTCCTTAAAACAGATTATGAGAGAGTTGATAGATGTCAATAAAAATTAGGGATAAATGAAGGATTCCATACTCTAGATATTAGAAGAAAACATTAAAATGATTAGTTGTTCAAGACAAAGTGTACTTAAACAAATTTTGTAATAATATTCCAGTTAATTCATTCAATTTAGATAACATGCAAGTATGTGAAACACTTAAGAAGATAAAAATTTTACAAACAAATAATTCAATGAAGTGGCCCACCACATGAATCCTGTAATGCAATGTCTTTATTACTCAGTCCAGTCTGCTGACTTGAAAAAAAATGGTACAATGAACCCTTAGGTTTTAGATCAATACAACTATATAAATGTCTAGCAATCCACACTCTATACTTCGAATTATGAAGTATTTATACAAAAATAGTTACAAAATATCCCAAATGTTTTTGGGAATTATTTGAGGAAAAAGAAATATCTTCATGAAATAAAATAGAGACAGATATGTAACTACTGCGATCTATCCTTGTTTATTAGGCTCTACTGTCAGATATTTTGCAACCTTCTCTCATTTTGTGTTTGTCTTTCATGCTGGTTGTCTTTCTACTTCTACCTTTGGATGATACTCTTTCATTTGATACTCTTTGACTAGGCCGACCTATTGCTTTTCTTTCACTATTTTGTATCCACTTCTACCTTGCCTTCTTATAGTAAGTCATTTAATTTTCCCATCTCTCTGTATCTGGCAATTTAATATTTACCATTCTTCTGTAGACTTCATCCTCTTCTGTGTATTTTACAAAGGAGGGCTTGTTCACAAAAAGGTGTTTTACCTCATGCTGGAGGAAAAATAGGTTCTCAAAAGGTTGGTACAAAACTTTTCCTCTAGGCATGCCCTTCATAGAGGAATTATTGGCTTGATCTCTTGCCACTTCTCTGATTTTCCTGTTATAGTCTTCATGTGGCATTAACCTGTCATTTATTACCAAGGGATTTGGTAGACCTTTCTGCCTTAAAGCATCAAATTTAACCATGAACCTACCTATAGCCATCTCCATGGTTTGGCATTTGTCCTCAAGTTACATCATTAAGTTCCTCTTGGTGAGCACTTTCTTCACCTCTAGTATAGTGCCAGTCCTATCAGCTATGTCTAGCTCTTGCAATTCATATTTATTTTTTGAGTTAAGGAATTGGATTATTCTTGAGGCTTCTTCTGGCATATCTCTAATTTTAGCCTTAACTCTTTGAATTGCTTGAGTAGCCTCTTTGACTAAATCATTTTGCTCAAAGATGACTTGTATAGATGGCCAAATATCATTGACAGAGTCAATGATATTGGACCATATCTCTTCTTTTTCTTGGGCAAGTGGCTCCTTCAATGTTAATTCTTTTTCCAAGCTCTGTATCCTCTTAGTCAACCTGTTTGATTTCTGTACTTCATTTTTCTACATAATCTGGGCTAGTTTCTTCTTATCCTCTAGACTTCTTTTCTGCTCTTTAACTTCATATATTTCAGTGGTCTGAATGGACATGTCCTCCATGGCTTTGACCAATTTACTTGCCTCATCACTTGGTTGAGCTATCGCAGTTGTTGAACCTATTGCTGATGTAGTTGTTGTTGTAGCTAGACGGCTTGTAGCTAATGGAGCCGTTGGGGCCAATGAAGCTACCAAATTTGATGGAACTATTGTTATAACTGTAGGAATAGTAGTGGCATTGAATGCCTCAAGGCTGGCCTGTTTCAGTTGTATCAAATTGTCTAATAAATTCTCCATTTCTTTCATTTGAGCATTTAATTGGAGAATGAGATCCATCATCTCCTCCTACTGGGTTTGGCTCTCTAGGACATCCTTGGTCTATGGATGCTTTGAATGAGGTAGCTTCAATTGTTTCTTTAAAGTAGAAATATCCCCATTTTTCTTCTTTATTAGTTTTTCTGCTACCTTTATGTCACTTGGATTATATCCCATATCAATCACCAAGTATTCTAGTTACTTGATTCTGTTATCCTTGGGCTGTGAGGATGCTTTTTCAGGATTAGGCTGTGCTATGATGTTATCCAGTGATATTTTATGTTTCTACACAGTCATTGCTTTGTTAGTCATGGTGGAATAAGTCATTTCACTGGCCTGTTTGTGGAATTCAATTTGGTCAATAGGGTGAACATCCCTAGCCAAAACTTCAAACTCTATCCTCCTATAGTCTGCTAATGATCTGGGCTGCTGGACTGTAGGTTGCGTAAAGGTCATTTCCATATTACCAGTCTTAATGTAAAAGGCTGAAATTAATCTGCTCTGATTTGCAAGTGTTTATTTGAAGTACTGGGCATAAGTTTCAACCTTTAATGCCTCATTCCTCAACTTGATTTCCTTGTACTTATATTTTATATCTTTCTCTTTATCCACTGGCTTGATGGATGAAGAGACTTCAATACTAAGTTGTTTTTCATAGATTTGAGCATTTGACGTGGAAGGTTGATCAGTTTCCTCTGAAACTGCTAGACCTTTACTCTTTCCAACCATTGTGTCAGTATCAGTGATTTCAACTGTCTCAATGGTGTCTTGTTGCTCAGTTACAAGATTAAGCTTGGGCCTCTTCCCATAACTAATTTCAAACCTGTCATTTGTAGTGTCCATCCCAGAGCTAGAACCTTCTTCCCTAGTTCTTTTTACACTTCTGTCCTCATTGGCTAGAGTCTGTAAAATGGGAGTAATATTAATTTATTCTTGTAGGGCTGGAACCTACAGAAAGGAACTAGTATCAATATGCTTTTCAACATCTATTAAAGTATTCTCCAACCACTTTGACTAGTTGGCATATCTTTCAATGCCAGGCCTGGGCTTATGTATGAAAGGACATAACTTGAATTTGAGCCTTAGTTTGTTTATGACTCCATTAAGGTCATACTGCCACATAAAACTTCTTTTGAAGTTCATTTGTTGTAAGATTTTATCTTCATCTTGTCCAACTTCCCTATTATTACAAATACAAGGGCCCAATTAGTTTTTGATCTTAAACTAAGCTTTCTTCTTAGATGACCAAAAATTAACCTCATCAGAGTTTATGATTTGCCTGAAATATTCTAATGCAAATATCCTCATGGGGAGGTATTTGGGTAGTTTGTAGCAAGTGAGTTGGCATCCATATATCCTAATTTCTGTGTGGTCCTGGTATAGATACCAGTACTCCACTGTATTGTTCTTAGCCAATTGTAAAACTCTCTTAATCTCGTCATTTATCCTAGGATGATAGCTACGGGTTAGCATGTTTACAACTGGATGAACAAGTGAATCAATTATCTCTTTATAACTAAAACGAGTGGAATATCTTTGGACCAGTGGTGTCCAAAAGATGACAGATCTTGGATGGCCTTTAGTGTGTAACTTTTGGATGCTAACTAGAAATTTGTGCGACTGAAAATATAGGAACATGTGAAACAATACTTATGAGTATTTGAATACTCTCTCATTTGGCAATATGATAAACTGTTCATAAATTCTTTTTGCCAAAAATTGAGCAAAGTTGTAAACTGTAGCTAAAGGCTTGCCTAGGAAAAAAATAGAAAGGAAAGCCAGTATAACCTCATCCACATGCTCATTAGTGGTGTATCCTAGAATACAAGAAAGCATGGTAATAATTTGTCTCCCTCTCTCAGAGAAAATGATGGCAGCATATGGAGGACTATCTATAGGAGTATGAGACTCCTTTATGATGAAGGTTTGAAAGATCTGAGCTTTCTTGGGAAGGTCTAGCTTTGTGTAGAGTTCAATTAAAGCTTTAATGGAAAGTGGGGTCTCATTTGGGCCTAGCTAGATCTGCAGCATTTGATTTATTGACTCTTTAGTAATGGTGACTAAAACCTATTGGTCAGGAGAGATTATGGCTCTTTGACTAGGGACATAGCAAGCTTGGGAGAAGCGGATGATTTCTGGGAATAGGTGTACCTGTGAGAACAAATATTTGGGTAAATTTGATTCCCATAGGTGAATTTCATCATTTTAGTTCAGGAAATTATCTTTACTCCAGTAGTGGAGTTTCAGTAGGTGGCTAGGGGAAGCAGTATCTTTAATTTGAAATTCTTTGTTGGCTAATGGGAGGTGGTCAATATCTAGGTGAGGGGTTTGTAGGGTTCTTGTATCCAGATAGTCTTAGGAAGCCACAATTTTGTTTATTCAACTAAATTAACCTTTTTGTGGATTTAGGAGTAAGGTTAGAAGGTTTGGAATAGTGGGAAGGGTAATTACAGTCTCTAGAAAAGGGGTTTGGATGCACAGTAAGTTTTTGTTCAGTCTAGCAAGGTTTTTTTACTTAATTTAATTAATTAACCTTTTAATAATTATTGTGCATAGCTCAAATTTACAGGGACATTCTGGTTCTTTCAAGAATACCTGGAAAATGATGATTTAGTGCACAAACAAGGTTTAGTGGTAAGTAGGAGAGGTTTTTGAGGCTTCAATTATGTATTTATGCTTCAATTTGGTGTCTGCAACGTCTTCTGGTTGAAAAAGGTGGTTAAATTGGTTGCGTAGAGGTTCAAGGTTTCGGAATTAGTTAAAAGAGGTTTGTAGTGAAAATGGGTGAAATGAGTAAAATGGGGTTTTTTCAGCCCTTTATCCAACAACGGTTACATTTTGGCGCGAGAATTGGCAAATGAATAGTAGGCATTTTTGCTTTTATGGAGGGAGGCAATTTTAGGCCATATCGTAATACTTTTGGGTGGAGGGCAATATTTTTCACGAGCACATGATATAACCTGGTGCTACCACATAGAAAAACAGTCCCTGGCCAAAACCACGAATCTCACATGCTTTTGGACCTTTAACTGTCGGATGATGAAACTGCACGATATGGATATGCGCCGTTGGATTTGGAGGTGGGAGATCAGAGGGCTATTGCTCGACGAAGTTGCACGGACGGAGTTGGGATGTGGTTTGTGGGGCTCGGGGTTTAATTAAAATGAATTGTAATTAATTAAAAAGTAATAACGGGATTTTAGTGTAAGGAATGGCATTAATAAAGGTGGGGTCCATGGGTTTATATGGCAGAGGGTTTTAACTATACACCAAGGTTTGGTGAGTTAAAAGAGTGTCGAGGATTTATAACATGGGGGACTTTAATTACATAATGCGCGCGTATAGTTTAGGAAATAACTTAGGATAAAAAGGTTTTTAATGGGTTTCTAAGGGGAATAGGGAAAATTAATAAGGGGGGAATGTATTATTTGTGATGGGATTGTGTTTCACACTAGGGAAAGGGGTTTTGGGAAGGGGGAATTGTTTTTTGAAGAGTAATGTCTAGGGAAATATGTGAAACAAAGGGAAAAAGGGTCAAAATAAGGGGAAAGCTTTTCTACAAGTAATGAAGGGATAATGAGGGGAAATTAATAAACTCATTATGTGGAGGGTCTAGTGATATGAGGGGAAATTAGTAAGTAATATTTAGTGAATGCCCTTTCTCTTTGAAAATTCCTCTTGCACATGAGAAATAGGATTAAGCATGATGAAAGTGCTTTTTGACTTAGCAACCTTTTGCACTTGCAAAACTTCTTCTACCTACCCTTTATTTACCCTAGCATTTTCTCTTCATTCATTGGGTGCATTTGAGCTTGCTGACCCTTTATTTCTTTTTCTTTGATAAGAAAACTATCTAATTCTAACCTTATAACTTCCAATGGCTCAGATTAAACTGATGAGATCATTATTATTCTCTACCTAACTACTGATCTACCAAGATTAAATAGTTTGGCTAGATATTTATTATCTATCTATCAACATGAAATTTAATTCATGAATGAATCAAGATTAAACTATTTGACCATCATGGGTTGTGGCAATTTTGACAAGTTGCACACAAATTTATTTTCAAAGTAAAGTAAAAGGTAGTGGCATTTGAATTTGCACACTTTCATGATCTATTCTTATCTCTTTTTGGGGTTCATATTTTTTACATTTTGTTTTTTATCTTTTTCTTTCTTTTATTCCTTTGATTATCCTTTTAGGGCTTATGCTCTTTAATTTTTTTTTAATAGGGGAAAACATTTTGCAGAAAGAAAAAGTATGTACAATATAACAAGGCTAACCATAGCCAATTCAAAATTATGAATCATGTTATTATAGGACCCTAACAGAGGACATGGCCTAATGGTCCCATAACCAAAATATGGATCATGGCAAATCCACTAGACTAGTGGTCCCTCAGCCAGACTATGGGTTGTGATAAATCTAGGATTTTGTTGCCTCACTAGACTTAGGAATCCTTGTCGGTGAATGGGAGGATATATGGTAAAGCCAAGAGGTGGTTTTCTCTCCATTGGGCCTAGTAATCCTGGTTTTGGGATATGCGGTAAATCTTGTATAATGCTTCTTGGTTTAGGGCCTAGTGATACGAGATTGGATTGTGGTAAAGGTCGAGTGATTAGGAGACAAGGAAAATCCTCATGGTGTAGGTGGAGAAATCAGGTGGAATCCATGCTTGTTTGGCCTAGTGATCTGGTGGAGATCATGGTAAATCCTATTATGACATGTTTATTTTGTTGGCCTACAGATCTGGGATGGATTATGGTAAAGCCTTGTTTCTATTAATGAGGGTGAGGTGGTTTAGCCTTTGGATGCCTTGGTTGGTTCTTTGGATTTGAGTCCTACATTCATGCTTGGAATATGGCACAGGGGTGAATGGCTAAAGTGGTATTCGGCTTAGCTTTTCTATGGTCAGGTGGAACGTGGTAGTGCCATCAAGGGTTTGGATTTTGTATCATCAATATGAGGTTATTTATCCTTGTATTTTTATGAGTATTATATTAATTTATATGTGGATCACATGGTTGTGATTTCATTTGTATTTGTGTTGCTATTATGTTAGTTATATATGTGTTTTATGATAGTGGTTATGTATGGATCTCATCATATTTTTACTTGTAAATGAATGCACAATGTATCTATGACCTAATATATGATAACGCAACAAATGGTATGAGCAAACAATGGTTCTTAGCGATTCTCAGGTAAGTATGAGATCCGTATGCTTAAATATGTTGTTTACACCCATAGATTACATATTTGTGACATGTTTAACAAAATTCCTGTCATGCCTAGTAGGGCTCTAGTTAAGGGCTTCTTCAATTATCTTATTTTGAGTCATTGTGTCCTTGCTATCTTACTTTTATGGAGATGCCATTCAATTATGGGCAGTGACCTGGACTCTAGCCTTGAAAAAATAGCGTGAATCTGAGGGACATCGGCATGCCATTTCATCAAAGCATTCAAAGTGTCTTGGACACTAGCAGGCCTATAACATCAGAGAATCTAGAGGTCAAGTGGTCAAAAACGTCAGTGGGACCTACGGGCTAGCTACCTAAAGAGTTGGGATGGTTCTCAGGGGTCTTTTAGTTGATGTGGAAGGTCTGTATGTTGTTTTTCCATCGATTTCATTTCCTTAAGGTCACATAAGAGGTCGAATCTAATCATAGTAGCCTCTCATCGCATTTTACCTCGATTGGCAGGTTACCTCGATAGATGTGGAAGGAGGGTGTTACAAAATATTTTGGCAAAGCTAGGCTATGCGGACCAAAAGTGAAAGAATGGAAAAAACATAGATCCAAGATATGGAAGTTATGTAAGGAAATTTCCTCTGTCATCATTGCTAATTTGGGATGGTAGGTGGGAAACAAAGCCCAGATCCACATATTGAAATAGTAGAATCCAATGAAGGAGTGGCTCATTTAGCTCAGTGGATGAAATTGTCAAGGAATTGTGTAACTATCAGACATCATTGATTCTTCATAGCAGGGCTCATGGATTGGTTGGAAGTTTCCTAACATTCCCTTGAATCATTCCTCTCATTGGCCTATCTTTGTCAATGTGTTAAAAGGATTCGATATGGTCAAGACCTCCAAGATGGATAGGCACATGTGGATTGGTGGGAAAGGTTACGCCTACACAGTTAAAGAAGGATATCAATCACTGGTCAATGATTCTTCACCTCTACCCTCCTGCCATATTTGGAAGAAAATTTGGAGCTCAGACTACATGCTAAAAGTTAACTGATTATGCTAGGAATTAGTCCATGGTAAGGTGCTAATAGTTGAAAACATAAGAAAAAGGAAAATTAATGGTCCATCAAGATGTACAATGTGTGAGTATGATGAAGAGGATATCCCTCATGTTTTTCTCCAGTGACCTTATTCTCTTGAGTTATGGAAGTGTGCATTATACAAGATCAAGAACATCTCGAAAATCTCAAAGCATTACAATGCTATCTTTGTAGCTTGCGAGGACCATCATCTGTTAAAGAGGAAATAAGGATCCATTATATCCCTTTGATGAAACCAACTCAAAAAAAGATAGAAAAGATAGATGAATGACTTCAAAATAAGCCTCTTCAAGGGGGAAACCTCCTTTACATTACACAAATGAAAAATTCTTGGATGATTCAAATGACAAAGCCTCCTTTCTATATATAGGAGTCTAAGGGGTAGTAATATAATCAGAGCTGACATAACAATAATAATGTAAGGGCACAACAATAACAATAGTGGGCTTCTATGGGGCACACAAATAACAATATGGGGACTTCATGGGCACAACAATATAATAAGGGGGTTGCACTAATAACAATAAGGGGTTACACTAGTAGTATAGGGACCTAACATGCCCCTCTCCTTCAAAAAGTGTTTTCCTCAATTCTTGAGTAGTTTTGGAAGCTTATGCATAAAATTATTTTCCTCCCATGGGAATATTTAGCAAGCAAGTTCTTCCACTTTATGAGATACTCTGAAATTGATCGATTTCCTAATTGTCAAATTCTTGTTTCCCTGATTGCTTCAAGTTCCAATATGATTTTTTCTTCATCGTCAAGTTCCAACAATAATGTTTAAACTAGGATATTCTCACCTATAACCTTCTTTAAGCATGAAACATGGAAAACTAGGTGCACTTGGGAAGATGCAAGAAGCTCCAATTTGTATGCCATAGTACCAATCTTTTGTAACGCCTTGTATGAACCATAATACTTTGGTGATAATTTATTATCCTTAGCTTTATTAAGGACATTTGTTTGTATGGTTGTAGTCATATAAATACTCAATCACCTACATCAAAACTTCTTTGACTACGATGTTGATATGCCTTTTGTTTCATTCCATTCATCACCAAAGTGGGGTTATCCTTTAAAAGTTGGAGAACTTGTTGTTGATGCTCAATGTGATCTTTCACTACTTGAACCTTTTTCTTCTTGATATGTTCATCTATCTTCAATTTTTGAGGAGTGGTAATTCCTGCCAATGCATTATAAGATATGGTCAGATTCATTTCTTGATGCTCGATGTGATCGCTCACTTCTTGAACCTTTTTCTTCTTGATATGCCCTTCTATCTTGAGAGTTTGGGGAGTGGTAATTCTTGTTAATGCTTTACAAGATATGGTCACATTCATTTCTTCTTTCTCTGGGGTAGGTTCCTAGTGTATATCCTCTCCTTTTGATGTTTCTTGATCATTTTCTTCCTCCTCTTCACAATCTATGTAAAATAATTTCTTCTCAGAACACTTATGACCTTTAGTGTATTTGCTATCACAACTATAGCAAAGCCCTTTTTCTCTTTTTTCTTACAATTTTCATGGTGTAAACCTTGTATGTTGTGTAAGGCTAGGAGCAACAACACTTCCATATTTACAATTTTGAGTGATAGGATTTCTTATTGCCATAATTTTTCTTTCAGGTTTTCTTGCCAACCTGAATGCCTTCTCCAATGAATCAGGTTCCCAAAGACAAACCTCATGTTCAATGTTATCCTTTAAAGTCCCTATGAAGACATCAATCCTCTGCTTTTCTGGAATATCATTTACCCTTATATTCAATTTTTGGAAGTCCTCAATGTGCTCTGCCATTGAACCCTTTTGTTTGAGATTTATCAATTGGCTAAAGAAGGTGTTTCTCTTTGTATCCTCATAATATGCTATCATTTCCACCATGAAAATTGATCAGGTAATAATTTATTTATGAGAAAAAATCCCTTTATACCATAGAAATTGATTCAGTTCTAAATATAAATATGCAATATGTACCTTTTGTAACAGTTGCACATCATGTAGATGAAAATATTTCTCCATTTATAGTATCCATGTTATGGGATCCTTGCAATCAAACTTCCTCATATCGATCTTTGGAATATGGTGGGTCTTCAATCCAATGTTAGATTCTATGAAATCATGATTAACATTTATTCTTTTCTCATCATGAGTTTCCTCTACTAACTTTTCGTCATTAGGAGGCCTTTCTTGTAGTAGCTTTGTCCCACCTTCCTTCAAACCTTCCATGTATTTCTTCAAATATTCCATGCCTTTCTTAAAATCTACTTCCCTACCATCAATATTAGCTTATGTGGCACATAAAAAAATATTTATCTTAGCTTCAATCGCATTCTTCAAATCATCCATCCAATTTTTCTTACTAGGTGTTTCTATTTTCTTGATTCAAGTCATTCCTTTTGTTTCTTTTCGAAAATCAATCTTGAATCTATTGTATCTCTAAAATTTCAAATCTCCAAGGTTTGAACTTGTGACTTGCAGTAACCCTCTACATCTTCTTTCCAATGCCACCTGTCTGATTGAAATTGGATTCTGCAAGAAAGAGTTATCCCCAATCTCCCAAGATGACATGATTATATACTTTTTCAGTAAAGCCAAATTGTACAAAGTGCCACATGTCATTATTTCTACCTTCAAAATTGAAAGCAAAGAACATAAAACTACATTCCATCATCTTTCTATAACTTCTTATGAAATTTCAATCTGATACTTAGATAGAATGTTATGACGATTTTCCCAAGGTCACCTATTTGGCATGTAATTCATAAGCCTGCAAAAACCCTAAATATAGTGAGACAAGATCTGAAATTCAAATCTGATGTTTAGATTGGCTCAAATGGTTTTTTTTTTTTGCTTATGAAACTTTGTAGAAAAAAATTTATAGCGAAAATTCCACGATGACCTGTTTGGAGGAGCAAAACCATAGAATCCAAAGCTCTGATACCAAAGGTTACGAAACCAACTCACAGAAAGATAGAAAAGATAGATGAACGACTTCAAAATTAGCCTCTTTGAGGGGGAAACCTCCTTTACATTATACAAATGAACAATTCCTAGATGACACAAATGAGAAGACCTCCTTTCTATATATAGGATTCTAAGGGGTCACACTATAATCAGAGCCGACATAACAATAATAATGTAAGGGCACAATAATAACAATAGTGGGCTTCTATGGGGCACAATAATAAAAATTTGGGGACTACATGGACACAAAAATATAATATGGGGGATGCACTAATAACAATAAGGGGTTACACTAGTAGTATAGGGACCTAACACTCCCGTTGTTGGATGGTCGCCTTGAAATTCCTCTACTAGGAAATTTGGATAGCATTGAATCAATCTATTTTTAACATCTCTAATTCTCCAGTTGTTAAAATGATTGTGAAGGTGATGAGTATGTTATTTGAATCAATTTCTACCACGGGGCATAAAGTCATGGAAATGGAGAAATTTACTCAATCATAATTGTATTGGTTTGATCTTGGTTCAGTCCTAATTCATGTTCTCACCTTCAAGCTCAGATGTGATAAAATGAAGTCAAAAGAGTATTAGAATGTATTAGGAGTAATGCCTACGGTGGTGTAGGGCACAAGAAAAAAACATTCTTACTTTATGGTGCCTCAAAACGAAATATGGGGAAGGTTGGAGAGGTAGGGGTTATTTTTCACCCCAACAGAGAAAAAAGTATCCAATATGCTTGGAGTATCAAATTGTCAACTAATAACCAAGATGCAATGTTGGAGTTATGGAAGGGGATCAAAATTTCCACCTATAAATAAATAACTCACATTTAGAATATTGGGAATTCTCTAACTATTCTCTCTCACCCCTATCAAACTCAAAAAGAAAATGAAGATAATCTTCATGAAATGGTGCTAAGGATCAAGATGTTGGTAAGAGGGTATTCACTTTGAATTTGTGGAGCTTATTCATGTCAAGAGGGAATTGAACTCATATGCTGATTGTTTGTTCAATTTAGTGTCCTAAGTTGCTCTACATAAATTATCAATCCAGGTATCGTAAACTGATGAAGTGTAGCGCAATATTTGTGCTAGATGACCCTTCTTACTTCGTTGTTTTTTTGTTTTATGTTGTTTTGGGGGTTTTTGGGTCCTTTAATCCCTAATGATGCACAATGTAACTATCAAAATCTTAAATCTAACTTCTGTAAAGACCGCTAAAAATCTAAAGAAATGAGAATTAAAAGAACTTTAAGGAAGATTTGGAATCAAAGTTTAATCAAGAAACAAAAACAGAGTTTCTATTCCTGTTCTTATCATTATTTCCAAATCATGAGCTAAAAACTAAAAGTGAAATTGCAACTACTGTCTAATTGATTACATAAATAAAACTAAATGAAATACTTAGTTAACATGCCTCTTAATTTTGGGAGAAAAATCTCCTTGTGATGACATCTAAGGAATTCTGTACTTCATTATTCTAAGAGAAGATAAATGCAGGAATGCAGAAAAGACTCATTGCATGAATGAAGGATTCAACCACTTAGTTTAAGATGGGATGTCAACTAGAAGGGCTCTTCAGAAACATTCATTAACACCATAAGTCAATAAACTAGCAATAAAATAACAAGAAAAGTAATATCACTGATTAGTTTATTAGAAAATTGAAAGACTAGTAAAACAATAAATGAAACAAACTAAATTACACTACAGAATTTCAAATTCTAACTACTGATAAAAACAAGAAAGAAAATAAACAAAACGAAGCTATTCTGCACTAAAATAAGCTATTCTGCATTAGTAAGGAAATGATAAAAATTGCATTATAAACAAGGTTAGTACGAAAATGATTATGAACACTATGGGAGGAAATAATGAATTTACATTTTAACTAGAAAAAACAAAATAAAATGAAGTAAAATCTCATTCAGCATAGGGGCCCTCTGCAACTGTTCAAGTTATGAGTGATCAATTAATCTCCAAGAAACTCTTTTAGATATGCATAAAACACACGGCCTTCATATTAAAAACAAGGAAATAAGTTTCAAAATTACAAAGCGGTAAGTCTGTGCTTAATACATGAGGAAATTCGAACTCCTTTTGAGTTCTTTACATAGGTATTTATAAGAAAATCATGCAACTGTTTGTGGGGAAAAATAAGCTACAGCCAAAAAAACGTAGAAGACAGGTACACAAAATTTCTTCGTTGGCTGCTGGAGACATAAATCCAAGATGGTAGCTATTGGATTCGGTTGCATAGATGGTTGTTGGATTCCATAGGCTCAGGAAGTTGTTTCAGATAATGCTTCCCAATACTGTGAAACGTGTTGGTTATCCACCAAATAGAGTCCTGCTACCCTCGGTCTCTACATTTGACTTCTCCATTGACCATAGTCTTGTACCATCTTCCTTATCGACCTGGCCTAGGTGAATAGGACATGGTCCATGTCACGATGGTTTCCAAGCTACCCATGTAGTTAGTTTCTCCTTCTGAAACCTAGAACCTATCAAAGCATGGAGGTAGCTGCGGAGAAGCCAATTAGCTGCAGAATAGGTTGTGTTCTGTAGCCAATATGCGAAAACTTATTCAAATAGAAAAACATAAAAGCATAACATGTAAATCACTAAATTTCATCCTTTAAGGTAATATATATTGGTCATTGATGATAAGAATGTATTTTCTTCATGGAAAAAAAAAGAAAAGGGATGAGAAGAGTTTCTAGGGAAAGAGTAGTTTTGAGGCTCAACATACCCCCACTGCAAAACTATTGCATGTCCCCATGCAATCAAAAATGTGAACTTCTCCCTTCTACTACATTTGTTTTGACACTTCTGCCAACACATCCAACTTCCTCTTCTTACTTTTCTTTACACTGACTGTCATCCTTGGCTTCCTCGTAAGAAGTCTATACTTGAGGTTAATAAGTGTTCTACTCAGCTTCTTATTTTTCCTTTTCAACTTCCTATTTTTCTTGTACCATAACCCCATGTGTAGCATTGTGTTGTCATGAATAGCTCTATCTAGCTTGTTCTGTTCCCTCAAGGTTTCATTTTCTTTTTGGATGTGCATGTTCAGAATTTCTAGCTCAAAGATTTCTTATTTGAGAGAGCTAGTTAGAGTTTCTTGTGGGGTGACAGGCTGATCTGGATTAGCTGAAGTTCCTGGATCTATCGAGGTATTCTTTTTCTCTATTGACTCTATGTAGTCATAGATTTTTTTTTGTACTAGATCTATGCCAGGAGAAGCTCTACTTGGGTTGCCTTCAAAATTATGTTGAGGGGAGTCTTGTGGACTGCGTTCAGATGGAATACTATCAAGAGACTGAATTGGGGTTTCTTCCTTTAAGTTTATGAACTGGGCCTCTTTTGATTTCACCATCTTCACCTTACCTCGGAGTCTAGAGCTCCTCCTCAAGTTTTGGAAGCTTATGGTTTCTTCTTTTGTCTCCTTTTTCCTCTTTCCTTTTTCCTTATTTTTCTTGATTTTCTCCTTGATTTTGGTCAGTCTTTCAGAGAGTAACTGTTCAGGAATGTCCTCGTTGATTTCTTCATCCCTCTCTTTCATTTTTCTCTTATGTTTAGTCTGCTTCCTAACCTCTGGTTTGGGAGCTATCTTTGCATCATCTTTTTGTGAGGAGCTTTGAATATGAATGCTGGTCTTTCTCTTTCTACTTCTCTTAACATGACTTCCCTCAGATGCATTTGGAGCATCCTGGAAGAAATTTCTTACCAAGACATCTTCCCATGTATCCCCTATACTTCTTAAATGGAATTATACTAAAATCTTCACTAATCCATGATGATACAGAGTTGTTTCTATTGATTCAATTTTCTTTTGAACATTTGTTGCCATCCTTCTCAGACTGTTCAGAAGGAAAAAGGGAATATTGATGGTTCCATTCTCTAAAAAATTCATTAACAGGCATATATGGTAAACATACATAGACCCAAATCTTCCTTCACATGTAATGAAGTTTTGCAATATTAACAACATGTTACCCCATTTATTCTTGAGAGCTAAAATAGGAATCCCCTTTCTAAATGCTGTAGCATCCACACCTGAGCTTTTAAGGATCACCTTCCAAGATTCATCATGAAATTCTTTGTTTTTAAACCATTTTTCTCCTAGTCTCAAGAGTTTTGTTGCTTTTGCTATGAAGGATTCTATGACCGCAAACTTTATATCCCCTATCTCCACTTTTGTGCCATCAAATGATCTTGCAAAAGATTTAGTAATTTCCTTGTGGTAGCCGTCAAATTTGTTAAAAGAACGTAACCATCTAGCCTTCCCTAGCATTCCTTTAAGCTGTGGATAGCCCTCCATATATTTTACTCCTACTAGCTCTATTCTAACAATAAGCCCCATATCCCCTGTTCTGGGTTATCCTTCAAAATTACTCTCACTGTTTATAAAATGAGTGTTGTGTGTATAGAAATGGAATGACTATGTAAATATGAGGATGGAAAGACTGTATGTATATGGAAATAGAGTGACGATGGATATGGGAACATAATGACTATGTATATGAAATGGCTGCATGAATAGGAGAGAAAAGCTTAAGGGTTGGAATATAATAAATAGACAGTAAGGGTTTAGAGAGTCGTAGATAGGTAGGTCACCTCATCATCTTGACCGTTAACAAGTGTAGTTGTAGAGGACCGTTTGGGTACAAGTTATGGAGTTTGGAGTGGAGATTGATTATGAGAGAATCATTGGGACCATTTGTCATTAAAGATGAAAGATATGGTGGAGACATCGTGGCATTCAAATCAAATGATGGTTGGTTAAGGAGACATGTGATCATACATATTATACAAGCTTATGTTTTCAATTAGCTTTTTGAAATAAATTTTTGCATTTACCTTTGGAACCTTTACCTTCTACTTACTAATATTTTGATGTTGATTGGTCTTGAAAATTGATTCTTCTTCAATTCCCTACATACATAATCTTATTATGAACTATACACTTGTGCTTGAACTAATAAACAAATTGTTGTTGCAGAATCAGATTAGCTGCAGAGCAAAATCAACTGTAGTACATGAAACATAAAGTAAAATATGGCTTATGAATGAATGAAATGGAAATGGATGTGTAAGTGAAAATAAAATGATATGTAAGACAAGATGACAAATAAAAATGGAAATGGAAGAAATACTGAAAAAGGAAAAATTTATTGGTGAAACATGGCAATGGAGTGAAGTGAAACTGTAAAAAAAAAACAAAGTGAAGTGAGATGATATAATGAATTTTACAGAATAGAGAGTGACTGTGGCTTTTTGTCACCACTTATTACAGAAAGGAAATGGAAAATATAGGGTGTCCAAAACCTCTGATTTTCACCCTGTATTTTCTGTATAAGCATGGCAATAAATGATTGGTTTTCAGCCTTATACAATTTATTTATTTATTTTTTATTTTTTTTTAGATAGGAAAAATAAATACTAAGTTGGTGGAGAAGAAGGATTCTTCTTCACTAACTTCATTTCAGAATTTTTCTGGAAGATCCTGATGAACAACTCCTTTGAAATTGGTTTTTGATATACTTTTAATCTATGACCATTCACAAGAAGAGGAGTTTGACTTTTATCTATTGTTCTGATCATCACTGCTCCATTACTAAAGACTTTTTCAATCTCATATGGCCCAAGCCAATGAGTTTGAAAATTTCCTTGAAAATCTTTAAACTTTGAATCAAATAAAAGCACACAATCTCCCTCTTGAAACCTCTTGTCGTTGATATATTTATCATGCCATTTAGCCCTCTGTTGTTGGACTAGACCAGTCCTTTGAACTGCCTCTTGTCTAATTTCATCAAGTTCATTTAATTGCTCTCATCTATGCCTTTGATCTTCTGATAAATCCAACCCCAATTGGACTGCCATCTTGAAAGTTCTGATTTGGAACTCTATAAGGAACACGACTTGTTTCCCATAAACAAGTTCATAGGGTGTATGTCTCATTGTGTTCCTCCATGTAGTTTTGTACGCCCATAAGGCTTTAGGAAGCCTTTCTGCCCAATCTCTTCTATGTGGATGCATAGTCTTGGTGAGGATTCCTTCAATCACTTTATTTGTAGACTCCACTTGACCATTTTCTTGTGGATGATAGGGAGTATATTTCCTATGCTTGATCTTGTATTCCTCCAGAAGCCTTTCTACCATGTTGGATGGGAATTGAGATCCCTGTTTTTTCACAATTTCTCTTGGAACACCAAAATGAGTAAATATGTCCTCAAAAATAAAATTAACTACAGATTTTTCATTAGCAAAAGGTAATTCTTTGGCTTCTACCCATTTGGTGACATAATTAGTGCATACCAATATATACTTTTCCTTTTTAGATGGAGGATTAATTGGTCCAATAAAGTCTAAAGCCAACTTTTCAAAAGGTTCGATAAGTACCTAAGTTTGTAATGGCATTTCATTTGAGGGAGCATGTTTCCCTACCCTTTGGTAGCTGTCACATCTTCTGACATATTCTTTAGCATCCTTGAAGATGGATGGCCAATAATATCCTGAAGAAAGGATTTTATAGGTTGTCCTCTTATCAGCAAAGTGTCCACCACATGGCTCATCATGACATGCTTTGAGAATCTCAGGCATTTCATCTTCCTGACACACCTTCTAATCATAAGATCGGGCCCTGTTTTATACAATTCATTAGTGATCCATGAATATCTTGCACTTTCCTGCATAATTTTTCTTTTCTCTCTAGGAAATAAATGTGAAGGTAACTTTCCCGTGACCAAGTAATTAGCAACATCTACAAACCAAGGAGTTTTAGTAGTTACTACAAGAAGATATTCATAAGGAAACTTATCTTCAACCGGAGAATCTTCTTTGATATTCTAAATCTTGGTCAAGAAATCAGCAACTGTGTTTTGTTTTCTAGGTGTATCTAGCATAATAATGTTGAATTCTTGCAAAATTAAAAGGCATCTTGTAACTCTACCATTAGTAATAGGTTTATTCATCAAATATCTAATTGCAGAGTGATCTGTATGAACAAAGGTTTCATAGCCTGTTATATAGTGTTTGAACTTGTTAATTGCATGAACAACAACTAAAAATTCCTTTCAGTCACAGTATAATTCAACTTAGTGGGAGTCAAATTCTTACTTGTATAGTAAATCACATAAGGAATCAAATATTTTTGTCCCAATATAGCTCCCAAAGCTATATCTAAAGCATCTGTGGGAATATGGAAAGGAAGTTTCCAATTTGGACCTCTTAAAATAGGTGCTTCAGAAATTTTTGCTTTCAAGGTTTCAAATGCTAATTGGCAATCAGGATTCCAACTGAATTCACAATATTTTGTAAGCAATTTGAAGAGTGAAGATGCTATTTTAGTGAAGTTTTCTATAAACCTTCTATAGTATCCTGTAAATCCTAGAAAAATTCTAACATCCTTTTGGCAATTTGGAATTGATAACTTAGAGATTACTTCAACTTTAGATTTCTCAACTTTAATCCCATCTCCTGAAATGTGATGTCCTAAAATAATACCTTCTGTAAACATCATAAAAAAAATTTCATGGCTTAGTGAAAGGTTTGTTTCTTTACATCCTTTAAGAACTTTTTCCAAATTTTCCAAAGCTTCTTCAAATGTGTTTCCATAAACTATAAAATCATCCATATATACCTCTACACAATCATGTATAAGATCAGAAAAAATTCCTAGTACTTCTCTTTGGAATGTTGCATGTGCATTACATAATCCAAAAGGAAGTACTCAGTTAGCAAAAGTTCCCCATGTGTTACACAAAAATATCGTCACCTTGATTATTTGCAGTCAGTGTAGGCCTATCATTACCTATGCTAGCTTCCTAAGCAAGTCTTAAACCTCAGCTCTTCAAAGCAAGCTTTAAAAATGAGAGAAAGACATCAAAAAAGCAATGTAACTCTGGTTCCACACTTTCTCTTACTTTTGCCTGCGGGCCCGCACCTTTTTTTCAAGCTATCTGCGTACTTATACGCTCTGTATGTAAAGGGGAGGGTGCGTACCCCTGTAAAAGTCAAAAGGCACAATATTTATCTTAAAAAACTCATCTTGGGTTAATTCTAGAGTTTTCTAGAATCATTTGTTACGTGGATTGTTCGCTCCAAGTGGTTCAAGCATCCCATCATAGGAAGAAATAATCCCTTGTTGAGAGGAGCTATCCCTTTGAAGGAGGACTCTATCCCTTTGAAGGAGGAGCTGGTAACTGATCTCCATTGCACTATAAATTGAGGCATTGGGTCAGTGGCCAGGGAGGTTAGAAGCTGAACTTTTGAGGGTAAATGCTAGTGAAATCAAGACTTCCTATTTGAGCTTAAGAGGAGAGATCACATACCTTTTTGGCCCCATTAGGGAGTGAGTGAAGCTTGTCAAAGTAGAGGAGACTTCTTGTTGGACCCTGGAAGGAGCTTGTACAGCGTCAAGGCAAAGGTTGTAAGGTTCTTTTCTTTTGAATTTATACAATCAAGCTCATTTTTCTCAACAAGTAACTTATGCTATTTGTTTCATGGACTCCTTGAATTTCATGTTAAATATGTTTTATAATATTGGATATTCAGATGTTATTTAATCGTTTGCCTTGTTTGTGCTTGCAGGTTTGCGACGAAGGAACTTACTTGGATCAAAGGAGCAAAGGCA
>APFE030767517.1:201739-242722 GCA_000404065.3 Pinus taeda | reverse complement strand
AAAGCACATTTAGAGAAAGATAGTGTCTGGTTGGTTTGTTTGTCATTAGGTCTTCATTAGATTCTAGGAAGGTCTGTCTTGTCCGCAAGATCGACTGATTCCACGTGACACCATACACAAGTAAATGTGGTTTTATCCTGATCCTGAGGTGCTACCTAAATTTTATTATAACCATTAAAACCATCTAGGAATGAGAAATACTTCTTACCTACTAATGTACCTAATACTTGATCTATAAAGGGCAAAGGAAAGTGATTTTTAAGGGTTGCTTTATTCAATTCTTGGTAATCAATGCACACCCTCCATTTACCATTATTTTTAGGCATAATTACCAAACAGAAACCCATTGGCTATCTGATATTGGGTAAATGAAGTTTACATTCAGTAATTTTTGGAGCTCTTTTTTTACAATCTCCCTAAGATTTGGATTCATCCTTCTCTAAGGTTATCTGGTAGGTCTACTGTTTTCCTTAATATAGATATGATGGATACAAGTCTTAGTATCAATGCCTTTCATGTTGGTCAATTTATTGTCCTAAATTTCTCTACATAAGTTATCAATCCAGGTATCATAAACTGATGAAGTGTAGTGCACTGTTTATGCTAGATGACCCTTCTTACTTCATTGTTTTTATGTTTTATGTTGGTTTGGGGGTTTTTGGGTCCTTTAATCCCTAATGATGCACAATGTAACTATCAAAACCTTAAATCTAACTTCTGTAAAGACTGCTCAAAATCTAAAGAAATGAAAACTAAAAGAGCTTTAAGGAAGATTTGGAATCAAAGTTTAATCAAGAAATGAAAACAGAGTTTCTATTCCTATTCTTATCATTATTTCCAAATCATGAGCTAAAAACTGAAAGTGAAATTGCAACTACTATCTAATCAATTACAAAAAGAAAACTAAAGGAAATACTTAGCTACCATGCCTTACAATTTTGGGAGAAAAATATCCTTGTGATGACATTTGAGGAATTCTATACTTCATTATTCTAAGAGAAGATAAATGTAGGAATGCATAAAAGACTTATTTCATAAATTAAGGATTCAACCACTTAGTTTAAGATGAGATATCAATTAGAAGGGCTCTTTAGAAACATTGATTAACACCATGAGTCAATAAACTAGAAATAAAATGACAAGAAGAGTAGTGGCACTAATCAGTTTATTAGAAAATTGAAAGACTAGTAAACAATAAATGAAAAAAACTAAATTACACTACTGCATTTCAAATTCTAGCTATTGATAAAAACTAGAAAGAAATTGAACAAAAAGAAGCTATTCTGCACTAAAAGAAGCTATTCTGCATTAGTAAGGAAATGATAAAAATTGCATTATAAACAAGGTTAGTATGAAAATGATTATGAAAACTGTGGCAGGAAATAATGAATTTACAGTTTAACTAGAAGAGACAAAACAAAATGAAATAAAACCTCATTCACCACTGGGGCCCTCTGCAACTGATCAGGTTATGAGTGCTCAATCAATTTCCAAGAAACTCTTTCAGATATCCATAAAACACACAGCCTTCATATTAAAAATAGGGAAATAAGTTTCAAAATTACCAAGTGGTAAGTTTGTGCTTAATACATGAGGAAATTCAAACTCCTTCCAAAGTTCTTTACACGGGTATTTATAAGAAAACTAGACAACAGTTTGTGGAGAAAAATAAGCTACAGCCAAAAACACGTAGAAGAAAGGTACACAAAATTTCTTCCTCGGCTGCTGGAGACATAAATCCAAGATGGTGGCTGTTGGATTCGATTGCATAGATGGATATTGGAGTCCGTAGGCTTAGGAAGTTGTTTCGGATAATGCTTCCCATTACTGTGAAACATGTTGGTTATCCATGAAACAATGTCTTGTTACCTTCGGTCTCTACATTTGACTTCTCCATTGACCATAGTCTTGTACCATCTTCATTTTCGACCTAGCCTAGGTGAATAGGACACAGTCCATGTCACAATGATTTCCAAGCTGCCCATGTAGTTAGTTTCTCCTTCTGACACCTGGAACCTGTCAAAGCATGGAGATAGTTGTGGAACAGCCTATTAGTTGCAGAATAGGCTGTGTTCTGTAGCTAATATGCAAAAACTTATTCAAATAGCAAAACATAAAAGCATAACATTTAAATCACTAATGTCATCCTTAAGGCAATATATACTGGTCATTGATGATAAAAATGCATTTTCTTCATGGAAAAACAAAGAAAAGGGATGAGAAGAGTTGTGAGGGAAAGAGTAGTCTTGAGGATCAACACTAACTAAATGACAAGAAAAGGGGCAACGTTAGAACAAGGGATCCTTCTCATTGGTGATGTTACCCCCACCTACTCTCTTATCCTATAATCATATTTCAAATTAAGCTCTTTCCGAATTTAATATCATTGAAAAGAATATTATACTAGGAATGTGGGAGAAGTAATATCTCATCAAACAATTAGCAGGAAGACGGTTGGTTCTTGAAAATTTAGGGAACCTTCATGCTCACCACATGGAGAGTGGGCTCATTTCCTTCAAACAGTTAGAATCGTCATGTGCCTCTTTTAATAGTGAATAAGACTATATTCTTCTCCTTCATTCATGTGATGGTGCTGAACACTAGTAGGATGGAATTATATAGTAGTGGCTGGAATCATGTGGGAAATGAGGTCTTCAAGAATATAGTTGTAATGGTGATCTCATCCTCCATGTTGTTCCATTCCGTCCATAACAAGCTCCTCACCCTGTTGTCAAAGTTTTCAGCCTCGGTAGACATGTCCATGTCTCTGATGAATAACCACTGTGAAATGATCCTATTAGAGGAAAAGGTGTAGGCAACTCTATTGAAATTCTGAAATGGGGGGCTGGAGGACAAGTTGGAAAGTTTGAAAGAGTAATTCAATGCATGTGCATAGGTGGGCATGATGAGTCATGATGGTATGACGGTGGTCCAAATGCAAGATCGAGCTGCCTCGGCTTCTGAAGGATTAATTTTGCTACGAGAATCCCCTTCATCGCTCGATGAAGAAGGGGCAAATGTTGCCATGTGCACCACATAAACTGAGGAAAAACTAGCTGGATGATTTCAAAATCGTTGGTCAATCATCATAAATATAGTTTTTTGTTAAGCTCCTTTGGGAGATTGTATAAGGACTCCTTTTTTGGACTTTTGGTAAGTTGCCTCAAGAAGTTAGAACATGGGCACTCTCTAAAATTTGCAGAATCCAAAGAATCTCTTACAAAATCCATGGGATCTCTTAGAACATTTCATACAAGGCTTGACCTCCAAACTAGAATTTTTCCTAAAGAAATACATTACCCATTTCATTGTTTTTGAAAGAAATACAATACATGTTCCATTTAAAAGATATTTTTTTATTAGTTATAAAAATAATTAATGTATTAATTAAAATAGATAAATTAAATGCCTGATAAACACACATGGGAATCAAAATATATTCATATGAGATATTTTTTTTTTCTAATTAATAAATTTAATTAAAAACCTATAAAGAACATAACTACTTTTAAGATAAATTTCAACCTTTTCTATGTGATTACTACTAAGAATTAATTAGGATAAAATATTTGGTGGAGGTTAAATCCCAACCACACACCTAATATTTGTTGATAATCAAATTAAAATACTAGAAGCCTCATTTAAAAATAGACATGCTCAGCTTATGAACATAATGGGTTAAAAATTAAATATATAATTTAAAAAAACATGTAAAAATAATCTTAAGTGAAGAGGATTCATCCCACTTTTCTATAGAAATTCTTAATATGTAAATGCTATTTTGTTCCAATATCATTTTTTGTAATACGAAATGCCCAAAATAACATAACTAATTTCACAACAAAAATATTTTAAATATATTTTAATTAGATTTGATTATAATATTTTTAATTAAATTAAAAAAATATAAAACAAAAACAAAATCATAACTGCATACCTGAACCCTGCCAAATGACCTCTCCATGCAGATCGAATTAAGAATGGCCAGTTGCTTTTCTTCATACTTGCGTGTGGTACACGATGGCTCTCCATCTGGGTAAGTCATGACAAGGTCTAAACAGGTCATCCAACCAAAAAAATATAAAAAGACTACAATTAATTTATATTAATTTAATTATTGTTAAAAGAAACGAATCCTCTTATTCTTTCTCAAAAATTATGAAGACATTTAATCCTCATAAGGAAATCAAAATTGACAATTAAATAATTTTCTCTATTTGAAATTAATAATCTAATGTTTTTGTTTAACCATATTTTAAAACAAGGTTGTACTGCAGCAGAATACCTGCCGAATACATACGTAGAAAGTAAAAAGTATTAGTAACAGTCATACATGCATTGCAACCACAGAAGGAATGCAAACTCCATAAAGATTCATATTAATAATCAAATAAGTTTACTAATAACCTACAACGAATTTGAAATATCCACGCAACAACAATGGACGAAAAGGTTATTATTTCTTACAACAAGATCAACCGGGAAATTTGAATCTACTTTTGATCACATGCATGTTTTGTCATTTAAGAGAGAGAAATAACAAAGCTTTCCATAATGTGAAACTTGTAGCTTAATACAACAAAAAATGTAACCCTTGCTTTTATAATCGAACATATTTATAGAGGAGTTATTGCTATATTTTAAGTAGCACATACTTTCAAATCTAGAAAGGTGACAACAATGTATTGAGTAGTTTCTAAATGGTTTCATAGGCATGCTACTTAAATAATGGTGATATAAATTTGGAAAGATGATAACAATGTATTTAGTAGTTGCTAAATGGTTCCATATGCACTCCACTGAAATAATGGTGAAATCTAATATTGAAATGTAATGGATTGATTTCAAAGAAAAACTGTTAAATATTTCATTAGAATAAATTGAAAAATGGAGTGACAGTGGCCGACTACAATGAAAACTGTAACCCTCGCATTTATAATTGAACGTTTTTATGAGGAGTTTATTGCTATATTTTAGTAGCACATACTTTCAAATCTGGAAAGGTGACAACAATGTATTGAGCAGTTCCTAAATGGTTTGATAGGCACGCCACTAAAATAATGGTAATATAAATCTGTAAAGGTGAAAACAATGTATTGAGTAGTTGCTAAATGGTTTCATAGGCATGCCACTAAAATAATGGTGAAATATAACATTGAAATGTAATGGATTGATTTCAAATATAAATAATGTAGATATTTCATTATGACAGATTAGAAACTCGAGCAAGAGTCTCATTATAGTTGCATGAAATGATGGCTTACTAGGATTTGGAGACAAAAATATGGCCTATGTAAGAAACATCTAACAAATTCAGCTAAAATGTAGTATAACTCAAATAGAATCTCAATATTATATTCACATTATAAAACGGTCCTCTCACCTTATTAATTATGCCCTACCATGAACATCTTCCTAGCAGTTATGATAACCTTACTTTATCAATTCTGCATGTTGTACATCTGGCTATGTGCATGTTTATGTTGTTTATCATGTGCCAACTTTATTGTTGATTCATGCCCGTTCCAAGCCCTCCATCTCTTCTCATAGCTTCTAAATATTGTTGGAAAAGTGCAATGAGGCCTTCCAACAAGGAATCATATGCCAAGGATATTGATGTGAACTTAGAGAAGCAAGTCTCAATCTTTGTGCCATAGGGGAAGCTTCCAAATTCTATTAAGTTGAATTAAAAGGTAGCTAACTACATTTTATTTTATTATTCAATCTTTTTGAAATGCAATAGGAAACCTTCTCCTGCAATGGTGTTTTCATGTAAAACCCTTGGGTGATGCACACCACAATCGCTTATAAATCCATAGAAACAATCGACGGTATATATCCATAATCCTCTATATTCATTCAATATTATAGTTTAGAAACAAAACAAATTAGGTATCTCTACCAAATTTTATGGTTGGAAAGAATTTATGGGTAGTGATTTGATGCTTGGAAATTAACATTTCTCTTTGTGCATGAAATTTCTTGTATTAAATTTCTGGTTGCATGTTGATATTTCTCCTGGTACATTGAATTTCTAGATGCTTGGTGTAATAAGAAAGATCCAATAATTTCATTCGAGAATAGCCATACCTCTCAAGCAATTGTTTCTCTATACAAAAATTTTGTAATGGCTCACACACTACAAAATTTTTCTCTTAGGTTTTATGTCCAGGAACCTTACATTCCTAGTGACTGTTAGGTAGTTTTTTTAATTTCAAGAGCTCTTCCCATAATTTCATATTTTCTATTTCCCACATACTCTTCTTCTTTTCTGTGTAACTTATGGGAAACAACAAATGTTCATGGCCTCCTCCTTGATTGGAGGATATCAATATTTTTCAATAGTATTTATCAGAGGTGCAACATGAAATTATCTGCCCATTTTTCCTTTCGGGTCATTAGCTACATAGCTCTATAGCCCAATAATAATAGCTTTAAAATATATTTTTTCCTATTTTGCAAATAAAATTAGCCCCATAATGAACCTATAATTGTATCTTATCTTACAATTAAGGCTAAGGCATACACATAAAACTAGCTATGCAACCTGAACATTTTGACCTCTGGGTCATGCAGGTGGAAATATTGAACCAACAAGGATATTTCAGGTTATGCACGTGGAAATACTGAACCAACAAGGATATTTTAGATATTTCAAATAGGCGACAGGACAGATGGAAGAAATAAATTATTTTTTCATTGGTTCAAATGGTGGAGTGGAATAATTTGTACTTGATATTGTACCTGATCATGGATTATGTAGAACTAAACGTGGTGCACAAATCACCTTCAAGAGCACAAAATACCTTTTATTTCTTCATTGTTCTATTTTTTCTCTTCACTTGTCTTCATTGTTCTGTATTTGTCAACATTTCTCTCTGAAAAGGACATTTCGTTGATAAACATTCCTCAATGTATCTAGCCATGCTTCATGTTGCTTCCAATTATTAGGGAAAGGGGAGATATGGTTCACCCTTCAGTGTATCCATCAATGTTGCTTCAAAGCACTGGGCGAAGGAGATATGGTACCTCCAAAAAACTATTTCATTATAATGGGTGATTTTTTTTACTCCTCAATGGTGTTGCCTCCTTCACACATTATTGAATTCTGTTGAGAAGAGCATTGAAATTTGAATTCTCCTCAGGAGAGCAATGAAATTGGAGATGGTAAATAAATTAAGTGGGAAATGGAAAAGAAAGGAAGAGCTCGGTTAATGTGCTGGCCATGGTAATGACCGTGGCTTGGTAAGAACCATGGCAAATGGAATATGAAGCATGGAAAATTATGTACAAAACTTGCAAGATGGAAAACATGCCAAGATCCACAATGGACATGGTTTCGTATGAAAACATTGGTGGAAATTTATTTTATACGGATAATTTCTTCAAGAAAACATAAAACTTCATTTAAAAACTAAACTTTGAAATATGTAATAATTAGTAGTGAGAACAATAAAACTTTGGATAAATTCTATTTGAAGAAATAAACAGATTTGATAAAACTTCGGATATCTTGGCAAATCTTGAAAAAATATGTCTGCAGGAGAAAATAAAAAATTTACATAAATTCTCTTTGAAAAAAATAGACAACTTTGATAAAACTTTGGATATCTTGGGAAATCTTCAAAAATTATGTCTCAGAAAGATCCAAGCCTTCAATAAGAGTTAGAATAGCTTTTTCCACTCAAAAACCATGAAAATAAAAATTATCTTGTTTTAATTGTGAATTTATTAAAAACATTAGCTAACATTAGCTAAATTGTAGGATATGGAAAATGGTCAAAACAATTAATAAGTAGTCAACAATTTATCAATCACTACATACCTACCTAGGTAGGTATAATAGATTTAAAGATAATTTTTCTTATTGTGGAAAGATGATTACCCCATAATGAAATCCTAGAATTGTAGCTTGTCTTAGAATGAAGGCTAAGGCATACATTGAACATTAGCTATGCAATCTAAACTTTTTGACCTCTAGGTCATGCAAGTGGAAATATTGAACCAACAAGGGTATTTCAGGTCAACAAGGATATTTCAAGTTATGTAGATGGAAATACTAAACCAACAAGGATATTTTAGATATTTCAAATAGGCAATGGGACAGATAGAAGATATTAATTCTTTTTTATTGGTTGAAATGTGGGAGGGGAAGAACTTGTACTTGATCATGAATTATGTAGAATAAGAGGTGGTGCACGAATTATCTTCAAGAGCATGAAATACCTTTTATCTATTCATTGTTCTATTTTTCTTCTTCACTTGTCTTCATTGTTCTGTATTTGTCTGCATTTCTCTATGAAAAGGACATTTTGTTGATAAACATTCTGCAATGGGCCCAATGATGCTCCTTAGCATTTCTTCCAAGTATTGGGAAAAAAGGGGATATAGTTCACACTTCAGTGTATCCAGCAATGTTGCTTCAAAGTAATGGGTGTAGGAGATATGGTACCTCCAAAAAGCTATTACACTATACTGGGTGAATTTTCTTTTACTCCTCTAGGGTGCTGCCTCCTTGTGATGTAGGTAATGTTCCCTCTGTTGATAGAGGTAACCCCTCTAGCCCTAGAGTGGGTCTAGTCACAACAAGACAAAACAATAGCTAATTCCTTAAACAATCATTGTTGAAAGAACCTACCTTATGCTAGTGTTCGATGGAGCTTTCGTTACACTGCTTCAGTTATCGTTTCCTTCTCCTTGATGAGCGATTCACCTGAAACAACACAAGAGAACAACAGAATAGATAATAGAGCACGACAATGAACTATTCACTTACAGAGTCAAGGAACCATAAGCTATCAAATATATTTTACACATTACATAGGAAATCACCATTGATTGTATTAATATGAGAAGAAGAAAAGCTTACAACCAAGCCTTGACGTTGCAAGCTTCCTCAAAGGGTCCAGTCAGTATGTCTCCTCAAGAATTCTCTCTCAAAAGGTCTCCCAAAAGGCTGATATCTCTCTCTCACACCCAAAAGCACTAGTATAGGGCTAAGGCAATCCACAACCAGCTACTAGACTATCAACAATTCACACTGCAAACTATTAATCTCACACCAAAACTAGCTAATTTGCTTAATACCAAAAAACTAGTTGATCATAGCAATGGGGAATGATTTTATAAGAGGAGGAGCCTCCATAAATGAGGGAGAGGGAGCTTATCCTCAATGGAGGTTTCTCAAAAGGCGGAACCACCATCTTAAAGGAGGAAAGGTGAATTTCCTTGACCCAACAACTAGTTCTAGAACCACCCAGAAACATTATGTTTGAACTAATTCACCATATCTAGGTCATCGTGAGTCAAACACTAGGACTCAGAGATGACGTCGCGGGGAAATAGTGTATTTAGAGCTATTTTTGCAAGCATGATATTGAGAACTTGCAACGAGCCCTAAAATCTGACCGTTGCAGAGAATAGATGTACCCCTGTGATGATGTCGTGACGTTCTAGTCAACTCCAGGTTATCATTGCAGGCAGAATGAGGTTGTCTTGCGACAATCTTGGAACATGGGTAAAATGGGTCAATATTTAGGATTAGAGAGCATTGTTAATCTTCTTGAATGATTTGGAAGATGTGGACACATTTGTTGCTGTATGACATAGAAAATATGCCATTTAGGGACTAACTGTACCCAGGACCAGGGGATGCGGGATTAGTGAAAAAATATTGTGTAATAAATGCCCCCTAGGGCATGAAGGCCAAGAGAGTGGGAGGGGTGAAATGATTTACGAAACCATAACTGAACTAGAGCACCATTGTGGAGAACCTGCAAACATAAGCACAACTGATATCTCTGACAGTGAAAGAAATACATGTAGTCTAGGCATGGGCGCAACCATCCAAAAGATAGATATAATTGGTCTATGGTATGGACACAGCCACCCAGTCAGTAAGACCATATGAAAATATAGGTATGGTCACAGCCATCCAGAAGGACTCACGTATGGTCGTAGCCATCCAATCAAAGAGTCATGTATACAATCACCAACCAATCGATGCAACCCAAACTTATGTAATCTCAGTCCAGGGTCTTGAATCCAACCTGTCCATCATACAATATGCGAGTAAATGTGTTGAAGTCGACCATACTAGGAAATCACTTGAATACTGGCCAATGATGTGAACTGTTAACAAGTGCGCGAGAGACCGCCAGTGATATCAATGGTCCTCAAGGTATTGCTAGTACAATCCACAAAGTGTGAAGAATGAGTTAAAGTCGAACACTTGCGAAATCACTCGATCGAAGACCAATAATGAAAGTCTATTGTCGAGTGTGAAGAACTTTCCATTGAGGCATGTAAGCTCCAAGGTAATCGAAAGGAGTCTTTAGATAAACTTCCTGGATAATGAGTTGATGTCGATAGGAAGCAATCCGTCGCAGGAGGGCCATAATGTTTCCCACATCAACAACATGAGACAAGGAACAAGATGAACATGGATGAAATAGAAAATCAGAGGAGGATGTAAGGGTGCAAACTGCAGAATGATTAAGCTCTTGAACATATCGGCGACACGAATCTAGAATGTGGTAGCATTTTGGTACCAAGGGATTGAAGGTCTTGCATAGACAACAAGGATCAAATGGAATGAGGCAAAATGACCAACCCAAACCCCAGAAGGCCAATGACGATGTGAGGATATCCCAAACCCGTCGAGAAGCAAAAGTGTCGATGTTCAAGAGCGACTAGCTGCCATAGGTAACCAACTAAATATTTCCAATTTTTCCCCCACCGTTGTTGGCGAGTACCCCAATTGTTTTTGAAAAACAAGCTTGAAGGGGATAGCATATGCTTGCAATATAAGTTTGACCTAGTGAAATTTTAATGAGCCCTAGGGAGAAGAAGCTCATGTCTCATCATGGAGATGAGTCCAATGTCGTCAGGGTTTAATGACTCCGACATAGGTAAAACTCAGAGTCTTTTTCATGTTTAGAGAGTTTGAAAAAGACATGGAAAAGAAAACTCTAGATGGGCCCTTTTCGTAAGTTTGTGTCTCTCAAGCCCAAAAAGGTAGAAAATGGTACTTGAGAGAACTTCTTGACCATTTTGGTCAAGGAGTACTTTTCATAAATAGTGTTTCCAATCGAAAAAGTAGAAAACTTACTGGACACACGACGTTTCACGACCATGAACGAACTCAAAACAATAAGGGCTCAGCCATCTTTTCATTTTTAAATGATCGGAAAAGAGCTAAAAGCAGACCCTGATTTTTATTCTCTTTAATGAGTCAAAAAGGGAAAAATACTCGGCAATCTTTTCATCTTTTACCAGTTAGAAAAGAGCTTAAAGGAGACTCGTCCTAGAGGAAAGAGTGGTATAAAGGGTAGCAACTAGTTCTGGCAATGGTGGAACTACTCAAAAAATGTAATGGTCAATAGGCTAGCTAATAAAACCACTCATCGCTGTAGTCCCTCTAGAAAGGAAAAACAACCAAGTGAAAGCATATGATCAGATAAAGAGATGGTGACAATGGAATGAAACCACCAAGGCTGACCTAGCAGAAATTAGCTGATAAAAATGGAAATCACGAGATGTAAATTGGCTATGGGTTCATTTTTACACAAGCTTGAACTGTGGAGAACTCTCCTTGGATTCGGTTTCATGGTTACAAAAGCTTGAAATGAAAAACTATGCTTGTTATAAGTGTGCATGCCCCCAACATAATGAATCAAATCGAGCTACATGCCCCCCAAGCTTCATTGCATTGAATGAGGTGGATGGAATGAAGGTTCACTTTCAAGATCTTGGAAAGAATCGAGTTATATTTTACGAGATCTTAATCAAAGACTCGATTTGGAAAAGGGATTTTTTTCATTTTTTAATGAGGTTGAAACAGTGAAAGAACTATCCTCAAGACATTTGTTTCATTTTTTAACAAGGTTGACACAAGATCAAGAAATCTCCTCAAGATGCCTTGATTCATTTTTTAGCGAGCTTGACACAAGACAGGGAACTATGCTCCATACTCCTTGTTACATTTTTTGATGAGTTTGACACAAGATCACGAACTTTCCTCAAAACTACTTGCTTCATTTTTTGACGAGGTCGACACAAGAAAAGAACTATCCTCAGGCTCCTTGTTTCATTTTTTAAATGAGGTCAACACAACATCAGAACTATCCTCAGAATCCTGTTCATGGGCCATACGAGAACATGACTCCCAAGAGATCTTCACTGGAGGGAAGAACCATGCTCTAGGAGGAATACATGTCATTAGGCACCAACGATAGATCAGGTTCCAATGCACCTAGTACATAATGTATGAGACCATCTGTATGATAATCAATAGATGCAGAGATGGAATGGGTAGACACATAATTGACCTGTGATGGAGAAGGAACTGCTTACGGAAAAGAATTGATACGGGATGATGGCGATATAGGAGGCACTAGCTGACTAAAGAATGACAATTGATCTATAGTCACAATCCTTCCATCATGTGGGAAACAAACCACATGGAAAAGCGAAGAAATAAGAGCCCCCATGACATAAATATAGTCACGACCAAGGAGAAGACTAAAATCCAATGCACCTTGGACAACCATCACATCTATACAGATGGTTTTACCTCCCAAAGTAATAGGGAACTTTGGAAGGATCCCTAAAGGTTGACAATTTCCTCTGTCAAAAGCCAACGGATTCTGAGTGACAGGCACAAGCTGTGGGGAGCTCAAAGCTTGCCAAGTAGTGGAAGGCATGAGGCTAACAGACGCTCCTTCATCTAAGAGAGTGTCAGGTACTACCTTATTATAGGTGTGTATTGTAATCTGGAAAGGCACATAGGATGCAAGGCAGAATGCAGTCAAGTGACTCTAGTCAAAGGAAACAATAGAAGTACTTGGCGGGGGTATCATATGAGCTCCCCCATGCTCTATAGGAATCGAAGAAGGTGTCTCTTGATCATCCAAGATAGGAGGGTCGTTCTTGGACTTAGGAGAATCTGACGAGATGAGAAGAACATGAGTAGTATGATCATTATGCTCCTCTAGAATAGAGTGAACAAATGTGGGTGAAACCGAGTTGACACTCTTTTCGACCAATGGTTGGTTGGAAACAAACACAACACAGCTAGGCTCGGGAAGAGAAATATGGACAAGAGATGAATCTAAGTCAATCTCTTTGTCAACCTGGAGAGGGTTTGAAGAGAGCCTCTAATAACCAACTGGAAGTTGGGGTGAAGGAGATGTAAGACTTTCCAAAATGGCGAAAGCTTTATCGATGAGCAGACAAAGGTGAAAGAGATGGTTTCCTTCACATAACCTACAGGTGAATCCAATCTTCCATTTCTTCTTACTACTGCTAGTTGAGGGTGTAAGATCGAGATGATCATCAAAGGGCAATGAGGGACGAGCCAGATCTTGAGACCATACTTCTAAGATCCTGGGAATACCAAGACAATCATGAATAATATAGCCACCCTTTTACAATTTACAAGGAAATGTAACCTTATGTGGAGGATTGGAAGGTTTTTCGACCTGAGATGTACTCGGAGCAATAGTTGCACGAGCAACCTCTCGCTTACCTAACTTCTTCTTCTACATCTTCCTCTTCTTCTCCTTAGCCTCCTGGTTACTAGATGTGGAACTTTCACCAGGCAAAGTAGGAGAGGAGGATGAAAAACTAGGGGTAGAAGGTGAAGGCTCGACCCCAAAATCATCTTGTCATGATTCAAATGAAGGAGATGATGGAACATGAGTCATGACGCTCAAGACCACTGAGGTTGAAAACAACCAAATGGGAAAACCAATGGTTAACCCAGCCAAGGACAACGTTGCCATATATGGAGCACCAACATTTCCAAAAGGAGGAAAAGGACAAAGATTCCCATCTGGGGGAAGACCTTGACTGGTAGACTCTATGAATGTTGCCATTGGGATCGACCTTAAAAAGAACTCTAACTGTCACTAGGGATATTTCATGGCCAGTAAATTTGACGACATTGAAACAAAACCGCATCATTTCATATTTTGAGAGTCGAGAAAATGACGAAAGGTGACTCTATCTCTTTCGAAGTTTAATGAGCCTGAAAGGATAAGTTCTCAGATTATCCTTTTACTTTTAAGGATTCAAAAAGGAATGAAAATGACTGCCCTAGAGTACTAGACAAGAGGTTTACCAGACAAATCACAAAACTGCATATACACTTTGCTGATCAAATGAAAGAGAAATAACCAAGGACTTTCCATACGACAGTCAATCTTCCCGAATGTTGTGCTCGGTGCATTACGATTCGTAAGGTGGTAGACTCAGCTTCCTATGGATAATAGGATGATATCCTAGTGGGGTCTCCCAATATATACTCAATGCTATGGGGATCACAATTCTGTACTACTACCTATTGGATCACAAAAGGAGGAATCACCCAACCTTAGTGAACACAATAGCAACTAGGTTTAACGATGTCGGAGCACGTCTCTAGCCTAGACCTCTATATATGTGTGCGTTAGGTTCCAATGCATTATTAAGTTCATTCAATAGGTTTTAAGAGTTAATCTTGAATTAAGTTTTAGTTGCAAGGCCCTACCAAATGTATTTCAACAATTCTTAGGGTGCAAGTACAATGAGTAAAACACCATTCCTTTCAATTAACAACTAGGTAAATGAGGGTAAGGAGTTCATTTCCAAATGAACACAAACAATAACAAGCAAATGCAAGAAAAGCAGTGCATGCAAGCAATCCAATCACTAGGAAACACAATGCATCAATGCACTTATCTCACAACTACTGATGAAAGATTCAAACTTTTCTTTATAATTTCTCAATCGTGAAAAATTCATTAATGCAAATGTGCTTTCACTTTCATATGTTGTATGAATGCAATATTTTTGATTTTTTAGGATTTAATGACAAACAAGAAAATGCAAGCCTGACTGACCCAAACAAATGTAATCTATGTTTGATAGTGTGGAAATCAAATTAACATGAGAAACTGGTTTGATAACCAAACACTACAGACCAATCAGAAAGAAGACAAGTAGTAGAACAACTTCAAACAAACCAATCAAATGGTTGTGGATGAATCTTGGAAGGAAAAGCAACCCAGAAAAATAACTTCTTGATGAAACCTCAAAATGATTTAGGCACACAACCTGAAAAGTCAAGACTCAGATAAATGAAACCAAGGAGAAAGTGCCTTAATAAAATACAGTCAAAACAATCTTGATAAGATACAAGAGACAATAGGGGACAAGAAACACTGGCTGATTCAGGAGGTAAGGCTATGAAAAAAACCTTACAAGAATCGTCACAGGGGTGAAACTAACAACCTAAGATGAAAAAAATCATCGCAAGCACAAAAGCTAGCAACTTAGTGGCATCATCACAAGAGTACACCTATCTTCAGTGACGGTCTGATTTTAGGAATCGTCGCGGCTATATGACAGGGTATCCATGATGTACAACTTGATCAAAAGGGCAAGCATGACTCATCGTAGTTGTTAAGAGCTAAACAGTGATGATCTCAATTAAGAGGAATAACAAAGAAAAAGCACCTGAAAGACACTAGACTAATCTCCCAGATAGTGAGATGGACTACTAGATTTACTTAAGTAACCCAGAACACTGATGGGTCAGTCCCAAAACCAAGAGACACTACGTAATTCAATGAAAAAAAAATCAAGAGCAAAACAAGAGACAACACACAAAGGACTCCTCAACAGAGTTTCCAACTTGTGATGTAGGTAATGTTCCCTCTGTGGGCAGAGGCAACCCCTCTAGCCCTAGAGTGGGTCTAGTCACAACAAGACAAAACAACAACAAATTCCTTAAACATTTATTGTTGAAAGAGCCTACCTTATGACGGTGTTCGATGGAGCTTTCGTTACGCTACTTCAACTGTTGTTTTTTTCTCCTCGATGAGCGATTCACTTGAAACAACACAAGATAACAAAAGAACACATAATAGAGCACAACAATGAACTATTCACTTACAGAGTCAAGGAGCCATAAGCTATCAAATATATTTTACACACAAAATAGGAAATCAACACTGGTTGTATTAATATGAGAAAAAACAAAGCTTACAACCAAGCCTTGTTGTCACAAGCTTCCTCGAAGGGTCCAGTCAGTATGTCTCCTCAAGAATTCACTCTCAAAAGGTCTCCCAAAAGGCTGATATCTCTCTCTCTCACCCAAAAGCACTAGTGTAGGGCTAAGGCAATCCACAACCAATTCCTAGACTATCAGTAATTCACACTGCAAACTATTAGTCTCACACCAAAACTGGCTAATTTGCTCAATACCAAAAAACTAGAGGATCATAGCAATGGGGAATGCTTTTATAAGAGGAGCCTCCATAAATGAGGGAGAGGGAACTTATCTTCAAGGGAGGTTTCTCAAAAGGCAGGACCACCATCTTAAAGGAGGAAAGGAGAACTTCCTTGACCCAACAATCAGTTCTAGAACCACCTAGAAACATTTTGTTTGAACTAATTCACCATATCTGGGTCATCGCAAGTCAAACACTAGGACTCAGAGACGACGTTGCGGGGAAACAGTGTATTCAAAGTTATCATCGCAAGCATAATACTGAGAACTTGTGACGAGCCCTAAAGTCTGACCATTTCAGAGAACAGATGTAACCCTGTGATGATGTCACGATGTTCTAGTCCACTCCAGGTTATCGTCACAGGAAGAATGAGGTTGTCTTCCAATGATCTTGGAACATGGGTAAAAAGGGTCAATCTTCAGGATTAAAGAGAATTTTTAATATTCTTGAATGATTTAGAGGATGTGGACACATTTGTTGATGTATGACATAGAACAGATGCCATTTAGGGACTAAATCTACTCAAGACTAGGGGATGCAGGGTAAGTGACAAAATATTGTGTAACACTCCTCCACGCAGTATAGAATTCTCCAGAGGAGAGAACTGAAATTCAAATTCACCTAGGGAAAGCAATAAAATTGGAAATGGAAAAGAAATGGTGGGAAATGGAAAAGGAAGGAAGGACTTGGCCAATGTGTTGGCCATGGTTAGGACTGTGGCTTGGTAAGAACCATGGAAAATGGCATAAGAACCATGGCAGATCAAAAACATGCCAAGAGACACAATGGACATGGTTTCTTATCAAAACATTGGTGAAATTGCTTGTTTATGGAAAATTTCTTCGAGAAAACATCAAATTTAATTTAAAACCTAAAGTTTGAAATATGTAATAATTTCTAGCGAGAACAAAAAAAACTTTAGATAAATTCTATTTGAAGAAATAAATAGTTTTGATAAAACTTTTGATATCTTGGAAAATCTTGAAAAATATCTGGATGAGAAAATAAAAACTTTACGTAAATTCTCTTTGAAAAAATAAATAACTTTGATAAAACTTTGGATATCTTGGGAAATATTCAAAAATTATATCTTGGAAAAATTGAAGCCTATAACAAGAGTTTGAATAGTTTTGTCCAATCAAAAACCATGAAAGTAAAAATTAGCTTATTTTAAATGCAAATTTATTAAAAACATTAGCTAACATTAGCTAAAGTGCAGGATATGGTAAATCTTCAAAACAATGAATAGGTAGTCAATGATTGATTGATTGCTATATACCTACCTAGGTAGGTATAATAAGAATGTGCATTCAATAATTTAGATGCTTTTGTTTCTTAATATATTGTTTAAAAGGCATATTCTCAATTGTCTTGTATCATCTCAGTGGTATGTGGATCATTGATCTTGATTTAAACAGAAACGCAAAAATTTATAGATATGACCATAAATACAGAGATGCGGTAGAAATAAAATTTCATTTCGTTAATATCAAATACTGAAGTATGCTTACAAACAGAATGGAAACAAAACTAGCTCAGGCGATGGTAGTTTATCTCTGAGAAGAGATGTGGTGGCTACATGCCTCTGAACTATGTTACAATGAGGCTTGAAGGAATATTTATTATTGAGAAACAATGGAAAACCCTAAACATCCAAAACCCTAACCCTAGGAGATGAAGCAACAAACAATGGGCCTTGTCTGGGTAATTTGGTAGATCAACCTCCCTTGGTCGTAATTTTGGCATACAATCTTCGTTTCAAACACATGGTACCTCATTAGAAATATATATCCGAAGATTATAGCTATTGACAATGAATGCCAAGTTTAAAAACTTGCATTTACCGCTAGTTTTTTTACCAAAAAAATGTCATTTAAGGCCTGAAAGTGGATCCAGAAGTTCCAGAAGTTCAGGGCTTGAAAAACAACCAAAAATACTAAATTGTTCTACAACTAAGGAAACTAAAAAACTTAAATAAATAATGATGGGAGTCCAAGCGGGATAGGCGGGTGGCCACTAATATCCATGTGGATCATTTGTACTCCCCTAGGAAGCAATGGCCCCCATTGCATTGAGTTCCTCCATGAGATGAGGAAACTTCTATTGAACTTGGTCCTTGTTGAGCCACTTGCCTTGGTGAAGGAGTTAGCCTACTTTGACAACTCGATATAGTTGGATCCTTTGCTTTCAGGTGTTCTTGATCTATGTTTTAATGATCCGATCAGTTGTGGCTTGTTCCACGCAGTCTCAGTTTAACTCTGTTGGTGTGAGTTGTTATGGAATGTTGGATGTGTCCAAAAATGGTGGAAAGTAGGGCTGAAGACAGTGCACATTGAACATTGTGTGCAGACTAAGGAATGGTGGAATATTAAGCTTGAAGTCATTGTTACCTACTACATTGGTGATAGTGTATGGCCCATATCGACGTGGGTGAAGCTTGTGATGGGGCCCAGTGAGGTGCTCTTTCTACAAATGTAGCGAAAATTGTCACCCACCTAGATCTTTTGTGGCACCCAATGTTGATCATGTCATTGCTTGTACTTACCATTGACACTATCCAAGATGTCATGGACTTATCAGTGGATGTGTTGAAAGTGCTCAATGAAGTCTTTTCCATGTTAGCTTTGGACTAGACATGAGACGAATCTTCTTGAGTAGCTGTAAATGGTATGGCCACATCAATGGGACATAGTGGCTGGAATACCAATCCCACCCAAAAACAGCTGTGGCCAGTCGAGTTGTGGAGATCCTGGTTATAGCTTTGCTAGACATAGGGGAGGGTCTCATCCCATGTGCATGGATGCTTTGAGTTGTACATGTGCAAAATGCGTATGATCATCCTATTGATGAACTCTGTTTGGCAATCACTTTGGGGATGGAAATTTGTGGACTTAGTGAGTTTGGTGTCTAGCATCAACCAAAGACTGGACCAAAAGGTACTGAGGAACATTCTGTCCCAATATGAGATGATAGAATGTGAGATCCCAAAGTGTACACACACTCATTCAAAGAATAGTTTAACAGCGACTTCTGCTATGAAGGCAACCTTAATGGCCATATTCGAGAATTTGTCGATGAGCACAAAAACACAGTCGTTTCCATGCTGAGTACAAGGAAGGCAGAACATGTAATCCATAGAGATGGATTTCCAAGGTTGATTAGGGGTACACAACGGAGTATAGAGGATTTCTTCATGATGTTTGGTTTGGAAATCATGCAGGTAATGCAGGATCTAATGTACTTCCCGACATCATGTTGAAGATTCAACTAGTAGAAATACTTCTACAGTACTACCACTATTTCTCGACCCTGAAATGTCTAGTGACCTGACTGTAGTGTGCTTCCCAAATCATTTTGGCACACTTGCTTGAAGAAACACAAAGGTGTCCCAAGTGGCATAATAATGCATCTTGGAGGTGAAAATATGGCACTTGCTGACCCTCCAAGATAGTCTGGTATGTGTGGCCAAAGTCTAGGTCACTTTCGTAGAAAAGTGGTCAATCAAAACTCTCGTGCACACAAGAGTTCAGTGTGGTGGTTAACGCCATGATCAGGGGTTAGCTAAGGCAGTCTCCAACACTATTGAATTTTCCCTTCTTGTACTTGATATTCAAATGGAATTGTTGTAGGTATGTGGATAACTTATGATGGCAAGCATTATGCAACTTCCCTTGCATCTATATGAATTGCATGGGTCGGTGGTCTGTGTGGATGACCGTTTCATTCCCCAAAATGTAATGTTTCCATTATAGGCAGGCTTGCACAATGGAATACATCTCTTTTTCATAAGTGGGATACTTACAGACTTTGTCTCAAAGTGTCTAACTGTGATAAGTGACTAGATGTCCCTATTGAGTAAGGACTATCGTAATAGCATAGTCAGAGGCATTTGTCTCAGTCTCAAATGCTCGTTGCAAGTCTAGTAATGTGAGCACTGGTGTAGAGAAAAGGTAATGTTTCAACTTTGCGAATGCCTTCTATTGAGATTCAGACCAAAAGGATTTTTATTTCACTCCTCCTTTGGTGACTTGACTCAAGGGCTAAGTGATATGAGAGAACCCCAACATGAGCCTGCAGTAGAAATTGGTAAGACCCAAAAAGCTATGGAGCACTGTCAAAGTGGTTGGGGCTCGCCAATCCTGAATCACTTAGATCTTGGCTGGATCCACATGCACCCCACATTAATTAATAATGTATCCCAGATACTGAACCTGGGTCATGCTAAAAGTTCATTTCTCCAAGTTGGCACACAACTTGTTCTGCCGCATTGTTTGGATAACCTCTAGGATGTGGTGGAAGTTGTCTTCCCAACACTGGCTAAAGATCAAGATGTCATCCAAGTATGCCACTACAAATGAGTTGTTGAATGGGCACAAGATGTCATCCATTATCTTCATGAAGGTTACAGGAGAATTCGTCAATCCAAAATGCATCACCAACCATTTGAAAATTCCCTCCTTGGCTTTGAAGGTAGTCTTCTACACATCGAAGGGTTTGATTGGTACCTGGTGATATCTAGACTTCAAGTTGATCTTGGTGAAATATTTCCCCCCTTGAGTTGGTCTAGAAGGTCACTAACCCATGGGATCATGTACCTATTATGGACAATGATCTTGTTTAACACCCGATGGTCAATACAGAGTCTCCAAGTCATCCTTCTTTTGTACGAACACGATCAAGCTCCCAGAGGGTGATGAACTTGGCCAGATGTGACCTTTCTGTATCAGCTCCTAAAACTACCTCTTGATTTTTTCATTCTCTATAACAAAGTGCCGATAGATGCATCCCTTGGGAAACAGTGCATCTGGGGACATATCAATGGAGTGCTTGACCTGAAAGTGTAGAGGTACCCCTACAGGGGAGGTGAATATGTTTTCATACTCCTCTGTGAGCTTTTCCATCTGTTATTGTCATGTGGAGGGGCTCTGTCTAGAGGTCGTGGCCACTGTCTTCCTTTTTCCTTGAGGGCGTATCATTAGGAAACCAAATTCCCCTATTTTAGAAATGAGTTTACTGCATTGTTTTGAAATAACCAAAGAGATGGCGATAGACAGTGTTACGTCTGGTATCCTCTACAACTTATTTCCCAAGGTAACAATAACAACGTGAGGCCTTGACACATACAGAGCATGTCGCTTTCACAAGTATGGTTGGCCTAATAATACATCACAAACATCAAGGGGAGAAACTTCACCTAATACCTTATTCGTGAAGGGCTTGATGCTATATGGAAGGTGACATTGTTGGCTGACATGAAGATCCCATCCTTAGTGAAGCCATCCGATGGTCTATGGTTGTGGGTGTGCTATGGTTGATAAGCGCAGCTGCTTCACGACCTCTACTAAAATGAGGTTCTTTTGGCTCCCGCTGTCAACAATGAACTGTAGCAGGGAACCCTTTACCCACATCTGTGAGTGGAAGAGACGCTCCTCCTCCTCTAGATCTTCAGGTTCCTCCTTTTGGATCTTCGTGGTGGAAACAATAGCATCGGGCTCTGCATCGATAATCTACTTCCCTTTGTCATTCCCCTTGTCGTGTTCTGACTCAGAGTCAGAACACGCATATGATTCAAAAGCCTTCAACTTGGCCACCAATGACTACTTCGCCTGACACTCACTTGTGTTGTGAGTGAATCTCTTATGGAACTCACACCACTTTTTTGTGTCATTCTTTGATTTCACGGTCTTGTTATATCTTTGCAACTTTGGCAGGTTGTCCTGGGCCACCCCATCTTGGCTTTGTCCTTTGTTCTGTCGTTTGGGCGTACCTTTCCCTTACTTCAGATTCACAGATCCAAAGTCTCACTTTTTTTGTTTAAGATTTTTCTTGATATTGACAATGTATTAGTACACCATGCCAAATGAGCAGATGTTCAACAACTCCATCTCATTCTAGATGTACTTGTCTAGGCAGCTATGGTACTTTAGCACCAAATGTTTCTCAGAATCCTTGATACCCAGCTTCCTGTGAAGGGTATGAAAAATATTGGTAAACTTTAGCACGTCTTGGTTGATTCCCTACCGCCCTATGGTCCACTTTATGTATTTATCCTCACAGCTCCCGACAGGGTAGTACTTCTCCTTGATGCCATCCTAGAATGAATTCCAAGTGGGTGTGGTTGAAAATAGTGATTGTCTACTTTCATCCTTCTTCTCACAATAGGTTTCCCACCAGTCCTTGATGTTGGGGGTGGCTTTAAGAAGATAAAAACTAATCACTGCCTGGCTGGAAAAATCATGAACAGAAAAATATGCTTCTACCAAATTTAACCATTTATATATGACATATGCAATTATTTGGACCTCAAATATGGGAATGTTAAAGTTTACTTATATCTTAAAAGGGGTGGCACCACCAGAGTGGTTTTTGGATGTGGATGCGCCACCAATGGCCAAACGTTGAAGGATCTGAGCAAATTTATCCATCACTGCGTTCCTTTGTTTCTCAAAGGCCTCCTTAAGGAATATTTTAATATGATCTCTTGCTCCCTGATACTTCTTCTCTTCCCCCATGGGTAGTCATCGAGGTTTGTGAGGCTGATCTTGCGAAGGTTCAACCAGATCGAGCCCTAACTCATTATACCATGACTTCATTGGGTACATGCAAAGAGAAACAGAGAAAGAGCAGACCCCTCTAATACCACTAATCTAGATTTAAACAAGAATGAAACAAATTACAAATATAACCATAAATATAGAGATACAACAAAAATAACACTTCATTTCATTAATATGAAATACGGAAATATGATTACAAACAAAATGGAAATAAGACTAGCTTGGGTGATGGTATCTTATCTTTGAGAAGGGATGTGGCAAATACATGCCTCAAAACTATGTTACAATGAGGCTTGAAGGCCTATTTATTATTGAGAAATAATGGAAAACCCTAGGAGATGAAACACCAAACTATGGGCCCCGTTGGGGTAAGTTGGTACGTCAACTTCCCTAGGTCGTAGCTTTTGCATATGATCTTTGTTTGAAACACATGGTACCTCGTTAGAAAGATCTATTTGAGGATTACAACTGCTAACAATGAATACCAAGTTGAAAGCTTCCAAAAATAGTAAATTTTGCTACAATTAAGGAAACTAAATAACTGAAAGAAATAATGGTGAAGGTCCAAGTGGAATAGGTGGGTGGCTACCAATATTCACCTCGATTAAGCATGTAATATCCAAAATAAAGAATATTCATGAAAATATCGTTTATTTATGTGTGAAATAAATCAATAAAAATATATAATTTTACTAGGTTAAACACTTTAATTCATTATGTAATACACTTTTTTGCTTGAGATATATATTGGATTCTAAATTCTACCCCCACTTTGCCTATCTTTGAGGGAGTTTTGGCCCACCTGTTTACTAACTAGCACCATATTTGACCACAACTCTACCTTGTTCTAACAAAATTTCATTTTTAAATTACTCGTTTTATCTTGACATTCGTTTTATTCATAGTCGGAGATTGCGCTCTATGGGTGTCCTAAATATAAATTAAAGGAACATATTGGATTATATCATTATACCTTCCAATCACACCTTCACACTTGGTATTTAGGAGACTATTTTTTAGGTTTGTTATCTCTGTAAATGTTTAATGATAGTATGATATTGATTTCATTCATAATACCTTATTTAACTACTTGTTTTTAAAGATTAGATCATATGAATCCAAATAGTAAATATATATGATTTGAGGAAATTAAAACTACAAGTGGTTGTTGTTGGATTTCATGTTGTTATTTTTTAAGAAAATTAGCACAACCACATTAATAAATTTTGGTTGAGATTTGTGGATAAGCATAAATATAATATAAACCCTTGAAAGAAAAGGAAATGAAACTCTACATAAAAGCATAAAATTGTCTAGCTATAACCTCTTGATCTTTGCGTTGAATAAGTAAAACCATAGAAATATCTAATGTGATCTAGTGATTTTGTTCTCCCCATTAAGACAACGTAGATGAGGATTACTTGCAGCCAAAATATTTTTTCTTATTCTTAACTTCAACCCTGCAGATATTTTGTAGTGCACGCCTGATGACATGTATGAATATCAGTGACAATAGAGTTCTTCGAGCAGTTCTTGCAGGTCATGGATATGGCTTGAGGATTTATTTTTTCATTCCTCTTCACGTAAGAACTTAATTGCACAATGTGCTCAACTACTATAGGAGAAGACAATGGGACCAATAAATTTCTATGAACCAACCATGGAAAATCTAAAACAATATGTAATTGATTGATCTTAATGCAGAGGCTTTGAAAATATCCATTGCCCATCGCCTCAATGAAAGTGAATAAAGTAGAGCCACCAAATTTTTATTTTAATAATTAATAAAACAAGGTGTAACGTAAAACCTAATCAAGGTGAAATTTCATCCCCCCATCCCCCAATAAAATGAAGAATAGTTGGTCCAAATTAAATATTGCTCATTCACTTTTTTAAAAATGAAAAATCCAAAGTAGTGCAAGGGAAAATAGGGTGTTGTAGCAACTGTAAACAGACCGACAACAAAAGAAAAATGTTTATGGCATCGACCATCAAGACCCAATGGAAGAGGGGTAGGAAAATAGGGGAGAAAAATATTCAAAACCTCATGCATACATATAGTGGGGGAACTCCAGCACATGTCAAGTTGCTAATTTCATCATGGGAGGAAGAATTGAATGCCAAGGGTGTGGTAGAGCCACTTCCAATGGAGGATTGGGAACCCCTTCTTTTAGACTTGGGACACACCCGAGGTAGGAATACTCTCTTCAAAGAGACAATTTAGCTCTACTAGGTCATGAAGAACCTATTGGAAAAAGCAATGTCAACAACCAGGAATTTGGAGGATCCATCGCAAACCTAGCAAGAGGGGCCTAGCTTAAAATATATTCAAAGGGAGATCCAAGCACTACAGTTGCACCAATACCACTAGAATCTCCACTTAGGTTGAATGGAAAAAAAAAAAATCAATGCCTACTGCAGAATGAAATGCCAGGATTGACTGATAAGGACATGGCTCTGATAGAATCGTCAGATCGCTCAATGCTGAGAAGTTAGGATGTAATGAAATTTTTTTCTGTTTGTTACAATTATCTGGTTGGATAACATTTACATTAATAGTAGTATGTTTAAACATATAGTAGACACAATAGCTTATTTAGCCTGTATGCACATGCTCAAAGTGTTTAACTTTTGGATGGCATATGATGCTAATCGGTGGCCAACATACTTGGTTTCCTTCGAGTAGGCTGAGGACACTAGACATATTTTTTATACCTACAATATATATGATTAATATAAAGAGAGAAGTACTACCAAGCTTACACAAAAGAAATGAATAATTCGAAAGGCATATTTCGAAAAATATATGCTTGTCTGCGTATATATAATATATATTATATATCATTAAATTAGTTAATAATATATTCAATATTATTATTTTTAAATTGTGATTTTTCTTATTCATTATTTTTTCATTACACGATATTTATGTCACTACTTCGATTCCAAGCTATTAGTTTGTCCGTATTGGTGTAATTTTTGAAATTTCTATAGTTAACATTAAGCTTTTGGTTGAAATTTTTAAGTGACATCAGCCTGCTGCTTCATCCTCGACTCCGGATTTCAAGGGTCGACGTCATCCTATCATGCACGGTAGACTATATTATCCACTGTGGGTATAGTAAAGGGTGATCCTACATACAAATGGGAGTTAACTTGGGTTGCTTTGAGCTCCAGTGGTGTTAATTTAATTTGAAGAGTGTTGGTGGAGAATTTATGATTATGGTTGGTGGATTATTGATAAGTGGATTTAGCTATTTTCAGTGTTCAAAGTGGCTGTTTTATTTTTTTCTTAGTGTTGCGGCTCTAATTGAGGTTGGATGTCGATTTTTGTGCTTATGTTTGTGTAGCATAACTCCTCGTTATCTGGTTTTCATTGTACGAAGTGAGTTTTTTTTTTTTATTACTTCAGTGGATGTGAGCAGTAAACATTTTGTGTGGAATGATGAAGGTGTTTAGTTATGTGGTAGGACATAGGTTTTCCAACCTCCTCGATGACGATTTGTGAGGTAAATATATGAACATTATTTTTTGTTTTAATGGTCATAGTGCATAATTTGGAGCTCTAAGTGTTCATTGTTTCATAGAATTTGTAGGTGAGTCATTAGAATTTAGAGCGTAACAATTGTTCAAGTAAGGAGATTGTTGGATTATAGCAATGAAACTATGGTAGGATGTTGAGTTATCTCAATGAGAAAACTCTAGATTAGTGGGTTAGAAGTGTTAAATGCATTCTCAACTCGAGTTTTGATGGTTTGGATACAATGTTGTAGGAATAAAACAGTATTGACTGACCACATCTAAGTCAGAGGTCAACCCATCTTTGCATTTTTAGAAGTCTTGTGGGGAACGTGCCGATCCTTATTTCATATGTTTTCGTTTTAAATTGTCTATTGACCCTAATTCCATGATTTTTTGTAGTGGTTACGATGAATATTTCTTCGAATTTACTTTTAAAATTGTGAAGTCGAGAGTATAGGGATATTTTGATTTTCAAAAGGCTCGTGAGCAAGGTGGTGGCTTTTACTACATATCGTGTTGTTTCATATAATCAAGAGGTCATATTTCTATTGACATAAACATCTAGCTCGTGAAGAAAATAATTCAGACCTCAATCATGTGTGATGCATAGACACAATGGTGTGTCAATTATTGAGCTTCTAAAATTTGTGATGTCAGAATTTGATGTATGTTTCTATTTTAATAGACTTGTGTATCAAGCTTTCTAATGCCTTTTATGTTCAGTATATTGTCATAGGGCACATTTCTTCTATTAATTTGTTTTGAAAACACTAAATTTATTGGAATAAAAGTTATTCTTTATGCAATGGGAGATGACAGTCTCAAATAGTTGCCAACTAGAAAAAAAAAAACATAAAAGAATTTGCGGAAAAAATAAAGTTACAAATTTATTGGAGAAATTTTGAGACCAATGTTACCAGTATTTTGATTTTCCAACGGTGGGATTTTATAATGTATTATCTTCATAAATTTTATGCATAGAGGAAAATGTTTGAGCCATGGTTTTGAGAGTTTGTTTAAAAAAACTCAAATCTAGAATAAGGGCATCTCTCTCCATTTCAAATTCTTGGGTTTCTTTGGAGTCAGAGGAAACCCATATTTGAGGTCAAGAGTGACTTCATGGTTGGGAAATCAACATGTCTTTGGAGAAGAATCATAAGGAAAAGGCCAAGCTCCATGCAATTTTGGAAACTTTTGAGCTTCGAGCAGTCTTGAAGTTGGAACTCACGTTTAAGCTAGTTGTTTTCAACTTTTGTAATTTATGAACCATATTCAAATTGTTTTGTTCTTTAAATGAGGGTTGACAGGTTCATATATTTTAAATATTTTAATCCTAATTTTGTTTTAATTTGTACATAGCTTTGGATTTGTTATCTTAAACTTTTAGATAGAAAGAGTGATAATATTTCTATAAAATTGCTTTAAATAAATGTCTTATAAAAATAATTTTTTGAATTTATTTCTTTGTTGATAAAAGAATAAATTATTTTAACCTACATTTATTAAATAATATGTTACATGAAAAAACATAATAATAAATTATAGACATATACGTTTTCATTGTGGGCCTTCGTAGAACCAATTCAGAGGTTGGGTTGGCTATGAGGTTGGAGGTGGCCACTTTAAACACGCATAACTATACTAACATATTTGTTTTATGGCTCTTACTAAATGCAAGTCGGAGGTCAGACCCCACTATGAGATCGTAGGTCGACATCATCATTTGAAACGTCTCTCTAGACGCTCCTGATTACTAACACACCCCAACCAATTTGACTCCAGCTTTAATACTCCATGTGAGCTGGTGCAAGGCCAAACAAATTTAACAAATATTTTTTTATCCAATATGAATTGAAAATATATATTTTGGGGTTTTGTTTCATAGAATCAAGGTTCAGTGTTGTTATTATTATCATTCTATTATCAGGTTTATCATGGGTTGATATGTTATAAATTAAATATTAAATGTGTTATAAAAAATAATTTGTTGAATTTATTTAGTTATTTATAAAAGAATAGTGTGGTTTAAATTAAATATATTAAATAATATGTTATGTGAAAAAATAAAATAATAAATTATAGACACATGATTATTTTGTGGGCCTTTGTAGAAGCAAGTCGAAGGTCGGGCTAGCTAAGAGGTTACGCATAACTATACAGACATATTTATTTTGTGGCTCCTACTGAAAGCAAGTCAGAGGTCATCCCCCACTATGAGATGAGAGGTTATCATTTTCATTTGAATGGTCTCTCTAGAGACTCCTAACTACTCACATTCCCTGGCCAATTCGGCTCCAACTTCAATATTTCACTTTTTTCTTTAAAGAAGGGGTAATAGTTCTGATATTTTAAAAATTTTGTCTTACAAGAATAATTTATTCAATTATTATTTTATTGATAAAAAAATAAAATATTTTAAATTAATTTTATCAAATAATATGTCATATGAAAAAAACAAAATAATAAACTATAAAGATGCAATTATATATATATATATATATATATATATAATATATATATATAGTATATTATGTATGTATGTATGTATGTATGTATGTATGTATGTATGTATGTATGTATGTATGTATGTATGTATGTTTATTTTCTGAATGCGGCCATAAGGAAGTCGGTGGTCAAGCTGGCTATGACATCGGAGGTCGACATTGTCTTTTAGATGGTGCTATAGCATTCCATGATAAATTGAGCTCCTTGTAAACATAAACAAATATATGTATATATTTGTTTTGTGGTCCCTACTAAACACAAGTTGAAAGATGGGTCTGGCTATGAGGTTGAAATTTGGCCTTGTCATTTGAATGGTTTCTCTAAACACTCTTGACTATTGACAGTCCCCTACCAAATCGGCTCCAACTACAACACTGCATGGAAGCTAGTACGAGCATTGACAAATTGAATGAAGGTTGCAATATGTGGTATATTTAAATATTATTTTAATAAAAATCATTCACATATACATTAATGTTGATATTAGGTGAGATTGAAGTGCTCTGTTGTTTTACGAGGAAATTAGCAGTAATGGTCCAATTATCTTGCTTCATGTTTTTTATCATTTGTGTTGAGATTTCAGAGTAATGATACCATTTTTTACTCATAAATTGTAACTTATTTGATCTGCATGCTTTATTTATGTTCTGATACATATATCGCTTGTAATGTATTGTTATATTCAATATAGATTGAAAGTATAATTTTTGGATTTTGTTTTTTGGAATTTATTATTAATTTTTTTTATAAACTACTTAGATGAGGTCTATGACCTAGTCTATCATTAGTTGGTATGTTATGAATTGGAAGTTAAATATCTAGTAACATTAGTTGTTATTATAAATTCATTGCCTGATATTTAGCGAAAAAAAAATGGTTAATTTAGATTTAACTTTTTTTATAAATATAATTAGGCAAGCAAATAGTTTTTGTGTTGAGTTTTTTTCTTCTTTCCTAACTCATTTTTTTTATTTACAATTATTTATTTAAATTACAATTTTAGTAATGGATCTAAATATTAAGTTTATGTTGTATATTTATTTATAATATTATATATATTATCATATATATATATTTATATACATAATTTTGTTGAGAAAAATATAACATCAATTAGATTTAAAATTATATACAATAATTAAACTCTTTTATACTTTGTAGTTATTTATCAATTTATATTTAAAATGCAACATTTAACTTTTGGTTTATAGTGTATTTTATATGAAGATATTTTTTTACTCTTGTTGACCATGTTCTTCTTTGCTTCTTTTTATTTAATTTATTTAATTTTGTTTTTTTTTTTGGGGTCCTAATTGTTTTAAATTATAGCAAGTGACTAAATTGTTAAGTTTGATTGATTTTAGTTAAAATTGTGGATGGTTGAAGAATGAATTAAAATTTCAGTGAGTGTTTTGATTATGTGACTAAACTTTATAAAAGTAAAAGAGACTCAGTTTAAAGTCATGTAAATGTGAATTTAAATTTTATTTCAATTTAAATTTTATTTTATTCATATATTTTGTGAATTAAGTATTTGGAATATTAAATAATATATATATATATATTATATTATATTTATATATATATATATTTAAAATATATATATATATATATATATATACTTATATTTATATATATATATATATATACTATATATTAAAAAATATATATATATATATTTATAATATTATTAAAATTTCCAAATAAATGTATGATCATTCTTTTAATTGTTACCATAATTGCTTAAATGCTTTTTAATTTAATTTTTTATTGTTTTTATATATAAAACAATTAAACTCATTAAACTATTATTAAGTAGTCTTATATTTTCTTATTTTGAATTCCATGAATGTTAAAATTTCTTACTCAACTAGTATTCTTGGACAACATTGTGATGTTGTGTGATTTATATTGGATTTAACGACATGTAAATAAACATGAAAATTGCAATAGTTTGATAGTTAATAATGCATTTATTTCGTATTAGTGGTTTTTGTAAATCATGATGCATTGCTTGATATTCAATGAACAAATGTTATTGAGAAGAAAAAAGAAAAAAAAAAGGAAGATTGATTTGAGTAACGAAAATATAGAGTGATGGATACAAATTGCTAATATAAATAATTCTATATAGGTGTTTTATGTAAATATATCATGCATTGGTTTAACTCCTTCATAATGTTTACGATGGACCTTTAAAATATATATTTTTAGGATTCAATAAAGTAATTTCCATATTAGGTGAGAAATATTTGATTCTGCATGTGCTTTTTATTTTATAGGTATGGGATTGTGATGATTAGGATGTTCTAGATATTTGTGTAATTTTTGAATTTGCATTAAATTTTGAATTGTTAAGTACTTTTATCTAGACAAGACAATATCGAAAACTTGACAAATTTTTTAGATATTTTAAATGAAATTTATTGTTGTCCATTAATTTGGTGTTAAATTACACGTTATTTATGTCTAGGTGGCAAGCTAAGATTTTTAAGAAATTTTTAATTATGGAAGACTATTAATGTTTTTATAAAACAATTCTATGCTCTATTTTTTTTTCAAAACAAGTGGAAAGCAAAAAAAATAGATGGGAAATAGAAGGAATTAAAGAACCTTACAACCTTTGTTATTTTCAATTGTGAGTTTTAATAGTATTTAATGTATAAATACTTAAAGACAATTATAAGGGTTTTCAAAAACTTGAAGATACTTAGATTTGAGTTTTTTGGCCAATTTCCATTTGCTATGATTTGAAGTACAATGTCTAATATGTGTACAATTGAACATTTTTGACTAACAAAATTAGTTATTAGAACAATTTTCCCTAGTATTATTTATTGTAGTTGATACTAAAAAGCCTCTAAGGAGTATTATTATTTACATTGTTAAATCATTATTTGACTTGATAATATATTGGATTTAGGTCATGTCTACTAGTTTGGGTGGAATCTGTTATAGAACAAAGCTATGCAATTGTGAATGATTTTGAGTCATGGAATGTGTAGTTGTGAAATTATCAAAGTCATTGCAAAAAATTATAAAAAAGGAGGAGATTGATAATAAAAAATTGCATTCTACAAATAAAACTAAGAAGAAGAAAAAACAATGACAGTTTGAATGCAATTTCTATGCAAGATGGATTAGTTGTAGTTTTAATTGGTGCAAATGTTTGTGTTTTTGCATGCAATATATTCATTCAAATCCATAGAACAATGAATGACTATAAAATGGAAACATGCAACAATTTTCTTTGTGTGATTTAAATGATAAATTTTTTGATTCACTATGTCTCAAGTGAGAAAGAATTTTCACAAATTGTAATGCTAAAATCAACAAATATTAAATGCGCCCCTAAATACCACAGTCATTTTTGTTGTGTATGTCTACTTGGAACTTGTATTCCAAGATGATTGGTTATGGAAACTTAAATTATTGCATTTATAGACAATTTTGGTGCAATTTGTTTTTCTCAAAGTGACACATTTACTAAAGTAGATATGCAATTTAATGTCGTTATAGAACTATGATTAATATTGAGCGGTGATTTTTATTTACAATTTTTGTAGTCATGTGTGGCTAGAATTTTATTTGTTATTTATGACATAGTAGATAATGTTTTCCTTGCTTAGAAAACAATATGATACAAAGTTCGTCTACCAACCTTGGTCTGCAATTTAATGTATTTATAGTACTATGGTTACAATTGGGAAATAATTTTTTATTTTTTCTTTCTTTAGTCATGTGTCATTATAATGTTATTTATTTCTTATGAAATAGTAGGTAATTCTTTCAATGGCTAGTAAACAATACGATACAAAATCACATTACCCTTCTTTGGTAATTGTTATTCGCAGAAAAAAGATTAAAAGTACACACACATGCACACACACACATATATATTCTGGTAGCATTGAATGCAATGTTGATTTGTCTTTGTACACAAGTGTTGTGTAACTTGCATAATTTCATGGCTAATGTGTTATTAATACTATTGTGCCTTGCATACATTGTTGGTGATTCTCATGTAGTCTCATTCTAAATATGTCAATCACTTAATGATTAGTGTGTGATCACAAATACATTTGAACTATGCATATGTTATGCATGAAAACAAAGTATATATAACTAATGTAGTTAATTCTTTTGTGTCATAAATCATCAAGAGACAATTTAGATAGAAGAATTCTAAAATAATATATATAGCCAAAATAATAGAATTTTTATGGAAAAACAAGTTGCATAGGTATTTGTAAAAAACAATAACAATATGTGGTGTGTTTTATTGACCAAAACGTTTACAATTTTTCTTTGGTTCTTATTGCTACATAGAAATAACAATTATTATTTTTTGTAGTTTTCACTTTTTTCCATTAACTCCATGCATTTTTTTGTCTACCAATTATGTTTGGGTTTTTTTCTTGCATATGCACACACTAGCTATGAGACTTTCTCCAACTACTATGATATGGATATGTCAAAAAACTACAATGTTCATGTGTTAGCCATAGGTATGCTCAAACAATTGGAGCTATATCAATTTGCACCAAGCCTTTAAAAATAAATATTACATTATGTTAGGAAGCTAAATAATTTACATTTTATTTCATAGAATAATGTGTTTATAATTCAACAATAGGTTAGTAACTTAGACATGGTGTAATTGATTGCTTTATATTAATAAGCGTTTGAATATGTTTATTATTTCAATAATCTTATGAATATGATAATTGTTTTAAGTAGTTGTATGCTTGTTATCTTAAATCACAGTTGTTTATTATAGAAATCTATATTGTAATTTGTTTTTGAAGCCAATTATTGAATTATATTTGATTTATACATATTCAAAAGGATTTACAGTAATTATCAAAAACAAAATACGGAATTTTGCAAATTAAATATTATGTTTTGAACTTTGTTAAAATGCTAATAATGCTTTTGTTGCTATTATTTTAAATTGCATAAATGTCTTTAGTTTTAAATTATGTTTCAATTGAAAAAATGCAATCTTCAAGGTTCCTTATGGCCATTTTGTCTACTCTTTTGTCACAATGTTAAGTACTCATTTTCGAAGTATTATGAAACAAAAACATGGAGAGAAGATAGTCACAAAGGCAATGTAGACTAGATAATATATGAGGTCTAAACATTTTCTAGTATTATATGTAGTAATTGAACATTCAATTCAATCAATTCTCTTAATGCTATAAATCATTGTCACATTTAGGCAATTTTTTAGTTTGTCTCAATATGCTATATGGTAATGAAAAATATTTTGGCATTGAAAGGATCAAAATTGCAATAAATTGATCACAAGTTATCTACATTAAATCTATATAGATTAGAGAATGTATTCTACTATCCTGGTGACTGTTTATTTGACTCATTTGTTGTTGTTATTCACTTTCACTATAGTTCAACTAAAATACAACATGGAATTGTATACCAATTTTGACATTGCTTATCTCATGGAAATGATGTTGCTTTGCATTCATTGCATATATAATTGACTCCTGAATGCCTTTAGGATCTTAATCATGCTAGTGATCCTGAAATTTACTTCAACGGGTTATCTACAGCTTCTTCTATTTGTGTTGGATCTATAATTAGCTTATGGGAGGATGCATTTTGTATCAAATGGGTCCCCAAGTGGTTGTCAGTTCCAATCAATGTTTGGGTATTTACAAATGGCCAAGCATATCTATGGTTCAATTCAGACATTCATGACTATCAATGTAATATTTCTCTACATAACCAAAATCCTACATGTGGACATTTTGAACCACTATTTCTACATAACACAGTAGCTAGTGTAGCTTCAATATATAGAACAATTGGCCCATGCATTTTCCCATACGAATTCTCAAATTCATAGTTTGAGGTATTGTCAATTGAGAAAATATTATTTGAACAAGCCTTCATGATCTATCAAAAAAATTCAATGCCTGTCGTGACTCTTTGTTTGAGTCTATTTTCATGCTTGCATCATGGTTTGATATGTCTAATATTAGAAAAAGAATTGCACAAAATGTTTACAATTGTTTCATTTGCAAGGATGATAGAGATATCAATTTCTTACAAGAACACCTGAGTTCTAAAAACATTGAATAAGAGCAATGGATCAATCATTGAAAAACTTATATTATAAATTTATCAATTCCATATGCACATGGACATATAGAGGGAAATGTGTTTGCAATACAATGGATATGTGAATACTTGATGTTAACATATATATATAGAATATAGAAACAAAATATATTTATTTGAGATTTTATTCATCAAAAAATTGCTCCAAATTCTTGTACCTTATGCATGTACCAATATCTACAACACATGCACATTTCCATGAAATTCTGGAAATTCAGAATGTTGAGAATGTTAGTAACATTGACAATTCACCACAAATGGTCCAAGGAATCTCAGAATGAGATAACTACAAGCTGAACTCAAGTGTACCTTGTAGATATCATGTTAGCAAAAAATCTAGGTATACTAGATGTTCTACTCAATTAAAGAATTTGTCAATTGATAACACACTATAAAAAAAAAAAAGAGAATTTTATAGTATCAAAGGATTCCACATCATCAATGGGATGATAATCCTTTTTTAGTGGATACACAAAATAACAAAGGAACTTATCTACTCTTTCTCAATGCTTATAGTAAAGCAGTACACTCATACATCATTTAAAATATGCAATATTGAGGGGGCACCCCAAGGTGGGGTGCTATAATAAACAAAGCACAAAAGACATGTAAAGTTAAAATAAATAAATTGCAGTCATGTTGAATTTGTTGATAGATTGTCCATTGGAAAGGACATGCAATCTATTAACAAAGACATAGTATCTACTTATTTCTATCTGATGCCTACTTCAAACTTCAAAACCATTAAACTCAATGAAAAAATATGCAAATAGTGTAATAATGCAATACTCATTGAAAAATTCCCTACATTTCCATTACCTCTTTAGATTTGATGAAATGAAAAATTGATGTCCATTGAACAATTGACATATTTGGAAGAAAGGTTAGTGGCATGAAGGATGAATTTTGCACAAATAAGAGAACTTGGCTACAAAATATCACAATTTGGATTAACAGGAACAATCATAAATTTTACGTCCAGACTAGATAGAACTCAAAGAGAATTGCCTAGAGATTTTGATGACAATATGACAGTGGGAATTATGCTAAAATGAAAATTTGAATAGAAGAATGCCTATTTTCCTAGAAATATTTGACCTAAGAAAGTGATGTGTGCATTACATGACTTCTGTAACACATCTATATAAAACAACAAACAAATAGTAATCAACTAGGAATGGAAAAAACATTTTGATCTAAGTAGACAAGGTCATCAGAACAATAGTCCAAAAATAAAGGAGCTAGACTCACCAATGTAGATATTGATGTAGAGCAAGAAACTAAAACACTTGTACATAGTTATCTAGAGGCCCACCTTATCCATGATATTGATACAAGAATAATATAGATTACACCTTCTGAAGGGTTTGGTCCCCTAAGAATTTTTCAAGACAAATTCTCTGAAGAACTAAACTTTCCGACATTGTTATTTGGATCAAGTCACCCTACTGATGTTATCCATCGCTTTTCATATAACAATATTGCACAATGGGAACTGTTGCACATGTTTGGTGACTTTTCAACACATATTAAAAACATATTTTTTAAAGCAATTCATATTTTGATAAACCAGGTTTCTAACTCAACTTGGATTTTTGTTTGCAAAGGAGAGCTAAATGGACAAAATCTAGATGCTAAAGATGTTAAAAATAAAAGAAATCTTCATAAATTATTAAAGTCACCAATTTCATATCAATGTTTAAGAATAATTCGCACATCGCCTAACTATTTTGAACATTTACGAAACGATATATTTTCAATGATATGACAACTTGATCCATCGACTTTCTTCTTGACATTCATTAGTGTTGAGCATATTTTGGAACCATTGATAAATGCATTAAAAATAAAAAGTACTAACTCCATAACAAAGGCAAATAAATTCGAGGATGAATGCATTAACACATTGATCAAACGTCCATTGGGCATATGTAGTTGACATTGAAGGCATATAATCTCATCACGATGTTCCTTGATAAAAAAAAATAATGAATTATTTAGTCAACTGCAATATTATTTTTTTATTACAAAATTCAAAAGTAGAGGAACAGAGCATGGCCATGGATTATTTTGGATTCAAAATGTGCCAATATATCAAAAATCCCTTGATTTCAATGTCATAGGATTCATTGATCAATATTTGACTTGTGATTCAATAAATTTGTTGAATCAAATGATTCAATTTCAAACTCATCGCCACACAAAGAGTTGCAAAAACCATAAAAATTCCATTTGTAGATTTGGTTGCCCTATCCCACTAATTAATGAAACTTATACCTTTCATCCTTTGTTGAAAGAAAACAATGATACACAAACAACACAAAAGAAACTTTCATTTATTCTATAGGACAGACCCTATTCAAAGAACATAACATTTGTCATGATTTTAGTAGATGTTGGAATTACAAAACAAGAATACATCATGCTCTTATGATTTTGTATTTCTCGGCCAATTGTACTTCTAAAAGAAAAATTCCTTGCAATGTGTGGATAAATGCATTTGTAAAAAAAATCCCTTCGTTGTGGCAAGAAATTATAGATACTTAATTTATTTTAGATTCCTATGTTGTAGCAACATATTGCAGCTCTTATATGAAAAAAATGGATCGCTCCATGAAAACTGCATTCAAAAAAATTTAAGAAAATTTTAGCTCTCCTGGAGACAACAAAATTGAAACTATTTGTAAGATTGGAATCGATAAGAAGTCCACATTTCTCTATCATTTCCTTTGTATCAAGCTTCTAAAAAAACCAATTTCCAAATTAAACCACTCTAAGCTGAAAACAAACATGTGTTTCTAAGAAAGACCTATTTTGTTTAGAAAACAGAGAACCCAATAATCCTAAGATATGTTTGCATGACAAATTGATATATAGTTTTCTGTCCCATTTTCCCTTGAGATTTTCCTGACGAATAGTTTCCTCTTAATTACAATTACGAAAACAAATAAAAATAAATGAAAATGTCCAGCTCCATATGATTCAATCTCGATTCAATGAACAGCATGAACCCAGAAAACCATTTAAGAGAAAGAAAGATGCTTTACATCCCATACAACAGTTTTGAATACAAATTAAAGAAAAATTAAGAAACATGGTATGAAGAATACTTTTAGAATAAATACATTGTCAATGTCACAAAAAAAAAAAAAAAGAAAAAAAAAAAAAAAAAAAATTATTTAGTGGCACCCAGGGTGATATTGAAGCTTCTTCCACTACAAACTGCATCCCCAACAGTGACAAGACTATTTATGCTCACTTGTCATTGAAACTTAATAATAGGGGATTTTTGCTAATGAAAATCTGACATTCAATAAGATATTCGGAAGAAAAATTCAATTCAAAAACACTCCAAACTAAATATACAAAAAAAAAAAAATTGTTAAGGATCCCTTTATTTGTGACACGATTGACTACCATGAAAATTATGAGACAATCAAATCAAGAGCAACAATCAATAATCAAACAAATAGTTCTATGGAAAAATAATAATCTTGGTAAGTGCTTCTATTTTTTCATCACTGGAGCTGTAGGTACAAGAAATACATTCATTGCAAAAACACTTTACCATGCACTTGTATGTCTTTATAACAAAGACTTTCAAAGTGACCCTTTGAAAAAAAAGGTCTAATGTTTGCATTTATTGGCAAAGATGCATATATTGCACATGGTGTTACAATCCATTCAGCTTTGCATTTGCCACTTTCACCATGTCACATGACACCATTGGATTCTAACACACTCAATATATTGAGAAAATAATACGAACAACTTAAATTTATGTTGATAGATGAGGCTTCATTAATTGTGTCTCGATTTCTTTATAGCTTTGACAAGCAACTCCGTGAAATTATGCATACTCTAGCTTCCCCATTTGGGAATCTTGACACAATATCATGTGGTGTCCTATGTCAAGCACAACCTATACGTGATTGTTGGATATTTGAACAACCTCATATTAAAGAAACTAGTGCTCCATACAACGTTTGGAAAAAAAATGTGACAACTTATGAACTAAAATAGGTAATGTGACAAGACAATAAAGAATTTGTATCCATCTTAAATAGAATCAGGACATGTTCACATAATGATGATGATCTTGCATTATTGAACACACATTATTATATATCAGCACCAAATGATCCAACTTTTCTATACTTGTTTTATTTAAACAAAAATGTACATAAACATAATGAAATATTGTTCTCTTGTCAACAAAGAAAAAATTATATTAAATTCATATGATGGAAAAATTGACTCAAAATATAAATCACAATAAAGAGATCAAAATGGAGTTTCCATCTTCTATTGTGCTAAAAGAAAATATGTTTGTTGAACTAATTGACAGACATTACAATATTCAGGATGGCTTGGTGAATGGTGCTGAAAGAATTTTTGGAGCATCATCAACATTTGAAAATGGCGCAATTTGAATGGAATTTACTGATCAAGTTTTTGGCACTATTAAAAGGGGAAAAATGGAACATTTGTACAAAGATGGAAGAATGTCTATGTGGACACATGTTACTAGAGTTTGTAGAATAGTGAATGAAACAACAAAACTAGTTTTACAAGAGAAAAATTTCCTATTCAACTAGCATGTGGAAAAAATATAAATCGATCATAAGGGTTGACAATGGACAAATTGGCTTTTGACCCAAAAGGAGTTAGGAAACATGGGCTTGTTTATGCTACACTTTATCATGTCAAACATATTAATTACTTGTATTTATTAAAAAAATTGGAACATAGTAACTTTTCCCTCAATGAAAAAGTTTCTATTGAGCTAAATAGACTTAGAAGAAATGCCTCATATGAGCTTGAATATAGCATATATCAAAATAAAACAATTGACGGTTTGACAATATGTTCATCGAACACTCATAGTTTTTACTTGCATTTTGAAGATATCATTGTTCACTATGATCTAATGAGTGTCGAGATTCATTGTTTCCGAGAAAAAAAAGTAAAATCACCTCCATCTAATCCATTATTTTAAATAAAATATGGCTACATACATTTATACCTTTTACATGGAATTCTCACATACTACTAAAAAAATGTTGTGGCTGAGAATCATTTCACTGATACAAAAGACCAAACTAAATCAACAATTGCACATTCCATATTGAAAAAAAAAACCATTATTGTTGCAAATGTATATATTGTACTAAATGCAAACATTGAAGAAATAATTAATTTCATCAAACTCATTTTAGAGAAAACATGCAACAACTACCCAATTGTTCTTGTTGGTGATTTCAATTTGGACACATTGCAAACTAGCCATCAACCAAAAAAACTACTTTCATTTATTAAAAATAATGGCTTCAATTTTCGTAAAAAGAAACTAACAATTGACTATAGCTCAATGCTAGATCACTTTTGGACAAAACTTTTAACTAGTACTATTTCTTTCAATGTCTTTGATGGTTATTGGAGAAATCATCATCCAATTTGTCTTACAATATCTTTGTTGTCAACTTGAGTAATTTTTCCAATGTTCATATTCTAAACTTTCATTGTTGACTTGTCACAATATTTGTCACATATGCAAATGTTCACCTTTGACATATGCCTTGACTTGCAAACAATGAAAAACAAAGAAATTTTGCACAACAAAAAATAAGAACACAACAAAAACATGAAAACATCAAATTCGCGTAAGTCTTCAAACCATGAACCTAAATTTGTTCAATTGTTCTTGTATACCTGTAAATTTTTATTCCATTCTTGGCATGCAACTTGCGCATTTTCATTCTCACTTTGTTGCATTTTTCTCCATATACTAGATAATATTATTTGCTTTAGATTCTAGTTCATATTTCATTATTTCTTGTGCAAATTCTTTAAATAAAAAAATAAATGTGGCCATAGTAATTATTAATAACACATTTCTAGAAATGAACTATATGTATATTTTTCAATGAATTCTATAGAAAATTTTCTTTATTGTAACTTGTGTACATTTATTACAT